>JAVLVB010000421.1:870142-884617 GCA_032876305.1 Orestias chungarensis | reverse complement strand
AGCTCCTGAAAATGTAGCAAATGTAGAAGTGGTGGCACAGAACATCAGCAGTATAACTCTGAAGTGGAACAAGACTGATGGCATCTCATCATACAAACTACAATATGAAATCAATGATGTTTCTGACATGTTAGACATTAGTGATGCTGCTGGGAATGCATTTGTACAATATGTGGTCTCTAATCTAACTGCTGGGACAGAATACAAGTTCACTCTTTTCACTGTGGCCAATAAGGTCAGCAGCTCTGGATACTTACTTAGTGTGGCTACAGGTAAGTGATCTGTTATTGATTGCAATTGATCAGTTTTCTAACCAAGACATGATGGAACCCACCAGCAACTGCAAATGCTGTCTTTCTTTTCAAGCTCCAGAAAAGGTAGGAAATGCAGAAGTGGTGACACAGAACATGAACAATATAACTGTGAGGTGGGAAAAGGTTGATGACTTCTCAACATACAAACTACAATATGAAGACAATGGTAAAACCGTCATGGAGGACATCCCAGCTGCTGAAAACACATTCGTGGAACATGTTGTCTCTAGTCTGACTGCTGGGAAAATGTACAGTTTCTCTCTTTTGACTGTGGCCAATAACGTCAACAGCACCACATACACATTTACTGCTGCTACAGGTTGGTAGTCTGTTGATCTTTAAAGCCAACATGATGTTTTGACTTTAGTTCCAAATAAGGCTCCCTTCCTACATGGCTAATAAGTAGTTTTCAGAAATTATATTCATTCATCTATAAAAACCTGATTGGTTCACCTATATATCTATAGATGACATAGTAAACAGCTGTAGGCACTATAAGCATTTGTAAATGTACTTTTTTAGCATATAATAATGTACTTTATCTCTCCATATCTATAACAATGAAACGGATCCTTGTTTCAAACTGTAAAACATAATTTCTTATTTACTAATAAGCATTTATACATTTTTATAAGTAACATTTTTGACCTCTGTGGTATTTATACATGTTTATCAGTATTTAATAATTGTTTAAATGTTTTACACTTTAAAATAAGGCTCCCTTTGATTGTTGATTATATTTAAAACATAGTAATAAAGGAAATTATTCTATTAAAAAGTTGTAGCTTAGTCTGGAAGGCTAACAGTGTCAACTCCATATGAAATTCAAACTAAAACAGATTTTACTTATTTTTTGGGAAGAAGCTGATCATTCCTGCTACGTTTTTTGCCTTAATATAATGCCTTATAAACTCTTATTATTTTTACTGTAAATTGGAAGCTTAAATTGTAATGATAATTGACTTAAATTTTTGATGTTCCAAAAGATATCTTTTTAGGAACCAAACAAAGAGGACCTGATTAAACTGAAACCAATATACCTATATGTGAAACAGTAATTATGATTACAAAATATAATTCTCTTATCTTTTCCTCAGTTCCTTTAAGTGTCTCTTCGGTCAATGTATCGGAGCGTTTAGTGGACAGAGCAACTTTAGAGTGGGACAGTCCGGACCAAGCCTGGAAATACGATCTGACAGTTAATGACACAAATGCATCTATTACCCAGAAGAGCCAATCCACTACTGTGTCATATTTAGTTTCAAATCTCAAGCCTGGGACAGCATATCAGTTCACTGTGATCACTATGTTCTCTGACCTCAACAGTTCTGCTTACATCGATCTCACGGTAACAAGTAAGTATAAAGCCCTCTTCCTACAAAACAATGTTGTCGGCTTTAATATCACACTTTCAAAGTTGAAATGTAAACTAATGTGTAACATTTTAGATGACAGAAACAAAGATCAGGGCTAAAATGATTCTTCCTATTTCAGAAATTGACTGCAATACTGTAAACTGGCAGGTTACAAACTCTTCAATCAAAGGAACAGTTGAAGGCTTGTTCTCTAAAGCAACTGCCTCGAATGATTCTGAACCTCACGAGAGTCCTGCAGGGAAAACCGTGTCATTTACTGACCTCTACCCTGGAGCAACCTATGAGATATCTCTAGAGTATGAACTCTCCTCCAGACTTTATCCACAGTGTAGCATCAAAATACCAATCCGTAAGTACAACTCTGTCTCACAACATTTATTTTTAACATTAGTTGTAAAAATCGGTCTGTGTATAATTAACTTAATTGGTAGAAGGAAATAAATTTCCAGGTAATTGTATCATAAAACATTTATGATTTATACAGTTAGTCTAATGTTATGGGCAAAAATCCTAGTGATCAAATTCTTTTGTCAGACATGAGCATTTCATGTAAAACTGAATTTATTTCATGGTTCAGACAAATAAATTGTTTCTCTGTTTGTTTCATTTGTACCTTTTGATTAATTTCCTGATTATTTCCCTCCACCAGTTCCTCCATCTTTAACTGCTTCCTGCAGCTACTGGGGTTCGGGCTACAGCGCTCTGATTAAATGGGAGACACCGAACGGTGTGTGGACGGCCGTTGAAGTTATCATGAATGAACAAACTCTTCATTTAGATTTAGGGAAGAACGAGCTCCTTGTTAAAGGACTTCAACCTGCAAAAACATATGAAGTCTCAGTGACTTCAAAGCTGAAAACAGAATTTGGTGACAGAAGTTCTGAACCATCAATTTTTTTATGTTCCACTGACAACAGAGGTGAGAAAAATCCGAGAAATGTTCTATTTTATTTTAATAGGTAATTATTTATCTAAGCTATTGAATGTATTGTTTCAGGAGTCATTGCAGGATCTGTGGTTGGTGTTCTGCTTTTTGCTGTTTTGGTCTGTGTGATTTTGTTTATTGTCCTCAAAAGACCAGACATCATCCGGTTGGTGCTTTCTCTGTGATAAAATTACCACATATTTTTTTATAAAAATGTAACATTTCTGTATTCAAATAAAATAATGTGAGGTTTTTCTCCCTATAGCAGAAAAAAGTCTCTTCTCTCTGGATCCAAAAAGTCAAATGTAACTAGGAAGTGAGTGTGAGCCTCCTTTACATTCAAAACTATACTCCCAGTCAATGGAAAACACATGTTAAAAAATATTTACAGCTCTGTGGTGCAATATCCATCTTATCATATGTAACACAATATATTTATGTCGTTGTTTTTTTGTTTCAGAATAATTCCTGCAGCCATTTTTCCAGAACACTTCCATCAGCTGAGCATGGATGAAAACAGAGGTTTCAGTCAGGAATATGAGGTGTGTACAGATTTAAACGCTTTCCTCCCAGACCCACTTTTTTTTTTTTTTTTACATTTTTGAAATAAAGCTTACATCATTCTGTAAAGCTAAATGTTATACGGTTAGCTATTGTTTCATTTCATGCCGTGTTATATTCCTCTTCCACTTAGTCCCTCATTCCTGTTGGCACAGACCAAACACAGAAGGCTGCTACTCTACCAGAAAACAAAGGGAGGAACCGTTTCACCGACATCCTTCCTTGTAAGTCCATCATGTCGATCTCATGAGAAACACAGTCCAGTTGAGGCATTTGATGAATTTTATGTTCTTCAAAATCATGTCTGCATTCTCTTGCTAGATGACCAAAGTCGCGTGAAACTAAGTACATCACGACCAAACGAGTCCTCGGACTACATCAATGCTAATTACCTACCAGTGAGTACAATTCAGTGACCATAGTTTCATAGTAACATGACTATGCTGTGTCATTTGGAAAAGTGTCTTCCGAAAGTCCTTTTTAACGGCAGGATCATAGATCATATCACTCCATAAATCCTTTTTAATGGCTACATATTTCTTGAAGAAGTTCCTTTAAAATCATATCATTCATATATGACCATGGCCAGACTTTATCACGATTCAGATTTCGGATGGTCCCTTAATATTACCAGCATATTTATTTCCGACTTGATCTAATATTAGTAAGCAGCTCAGTCAGTGTGTTGAGCTGGTGGAGCTGTGTTCTGTAACATGCAGCTCTAGGACTGTTACAGATCTTCCACTATCTCTATTTTTTACCTTGCCCAAAAAGGCTAAAGGACTGACTAATATATATATCTTACTTAAACTTATTTTAGGAATTTTCAAAAAGAATTATTCTGATGTAAGGGTTATTCTGGTAGTATTTTTTCAGCTTTTAGTTTAAGCAAGTTGCTTTTTTTACATAAAGATGCTTTTTTTAATGTAAAAATTATTGTTCACTAAAGTTTTCTGCGCGTCCCGTGACTCCTTTACAGAACTGCTCTCTGTATACTTAGACACATCTGGTTGTTGGTAATTGCTCTGCGTTTCATTTAGATGTACTGCAGTAAACGAGACAAAATAAATCTAACATAATTTTCATATCCTTTTCTGCAGCAAATGTTGAACATTTGGTGTTCTTCTTCTCCCACTTAAGACTTATGAACAACACTGTGTTGGTCTGTCTTATAAAATCTTTAGTTGCAATGTGGCAAAATGTGGTAAAGGTTGTGAAATACATTTGCAAGCAAAATTAGCAGACATGCAGAGCGTTATTCTCCCAATAATAGTTAACTGTAGTATGATAAATTAACAGAGATTTTGTCAGAGGAAGCGGCTTTTCCAGCTTTGATCACTGAACCTCAACTCTAGTGCTATGCTAAATGATTTTTACAGTTCCTATTATGTAGCGGATGCATTTTTGGTTGTTTTTTGTTAATGTGTTAAATGTTCCTCATGTGATTTCTAATTCCTACTATATTTAGTTTATTTATTTATTTTTCTTTAGTATTATAATTCTTTGTCATAGATTCATAAATCTCTACCATCCTTCTGCAGAACAAGTCAGAAAATAAATTTACATTTAGGGAGAAATAAACTTAAATTAAGGTTTAACTTTCAAACCACTGCTGGTAGAGTCAAAATTTGTATTCAGCAGTAAATATACAAAGCCTGAGCCAAGGTTTTAACAGATTTAACAGAAAAGACTAAACCAAGATGTGCACAGTAATAGCTAAATGCAAGAGAAAGAACCAAAAGGAGGAAGTTGGTGGAATAAATAAAAGCTAGATATCCAAGGTGCAAATTCGTAAGATATGCTGACGCTGACACTGTGTTGTTTCTGATTTACATTAAGGACACAGACCATTGCATGTTATTTGTTATCATCTTTCGCTTTGACTTAAACTATTTCATAAAATATTCACAATTTCATTTCTTATAAGTTCAGACCACAATTCAAATTCGTTCATGAGAAGAAAACGTTATTAACTTTAAAGTCCAAACTACCACAATAGCTATAGTTTCTGGGAGGCCAGATGTTCGACTTGGAACTGTGATAAACTGAGTTAATTATTGTGCAATTCTGGTGACTTCCTCTTTCTTTACAACATCCTAGCAGTCATCCACTTCATCTCAGTCGATTGTAACCGCCTCCCCGCAAAAAAACAACGACATTTTAATCACACCCATACTTAAATAATATGAAACCATACTTTAACATTTAATCATTAAACCTGACACTCATGCCATTTATTTGTTTTTTTGAACTTTTGTCTGTAGTCTTTACTGGATATTTGTTAACGTTTACAGGTGTGGTTTTACCTTCAACTTCTGCAGTTCAATCCAGATCTCTTAATCAGTTTGGTACCATCATGTCCGTATTACTGATAATCATTAATATAAACCTTATCTCTAACTCTTCTGAATTGCTTATTGTAAATAGGTACAGAGGAATTTAGAACAAGACTGATAATCCATGTACTTAAATCAGAAAGCAGAAGTCTGATATGTTTTACGGGTTTATGAAGAAGTGTCACATATACTGTTAAAACTGTTTTCTTTGTGTGTTCATACAGAGTAAACAACCAGCTGACCCAAATGTTCATGTCAGTCCTGAGTTTTTTATAGGGTTTCAAAGGTTTATGATGATTTCTATGTCGTCCTGTTTTTAGGGTTACAACAGCAGCAAAGAGTATATTGCGACTCAGGGTCCTCTTCCCTCCACGGTCAATGATTTCTGGAGAATGGTTTGGGAGCAAAAAGTGAGGAGAATTGTCATGGTGACCAACTTTGTTGAAGCTGGAAAGGTACGTCTGCCAAAAAAGGCTGTAAAGCCATATTCAAAGTATATTTAATCCTGAAATAGAAGAAGAAAAAATACAAATCTGTAACTTGTGTTGTTAACTGTTGATTAACTGGAGATATATGTTGAGTTCAGAGCAACAGAGCAACATGCTTGTGTTTTTTCTCATCATAGACCAAATGTGAACAATACTGGTCAGAAAACAGGAATGAGTGTCGTTATGGAGAACTGATGGTCTCCAAGACGTCCGAGGAAAAGGAGTACAACTGGATTCTGAGGGACTTTAAAGTCAAACATGTACATAACATCTTTTATATTTCAAGACATAAAATGTGCTAAAGTTTGTCAAGGAAGGAAGATAAAAATGAAGTCAGTGTTTTACCTGGAGTAGATGGATCTCACCCAGGAGGATAAGAAACGCAATTTCACACAAATCCTGGTTTTTATACCTTTACACCACATTGAATTTTGCATTTGAACTGTCATTTACTCTATCTACACTTGTTTTCAAAGAATACTATATTAGAACCATGGCCTGCTAGCAACAGCATTTTATTTATAAACCCATATTTGCCAAAAAATACAATTTACCACACCCAGTTAGGGCAATTATTTGATGAAAATGAATCATAAAAATGAATAAAAGAGCTGTCACTTATAGGGATAGTTGTTCAGTTAGGAGGTTTTAGGTTAGTCAGTAACACCCTTTGAAATATGTACAGTCCTACATTATTGTAGTGTTTTATGTGAATGCTTTTTATGAACCTATAAATCCTTGCCGGGTTTTCATTTGGTTGCTGATAAAGGTTAATCTTACGGTAAATAGAGTGAGGAGTAAGTATTTGAGAAATCTCTGCTGATGAGATGCAGACTTAGAAAGTCTTAAGAATGAATCATTACAGGATCTCAGAGGCAAATACGGTAACTGACATAGTGGTAATATGAAACTGAATTTGTTTTAAAATGACTGACCAGAGCTCAATTCCCATTTCTTCAAACAACTTCTGTTGTTTAGAATGCTTTATACTCCAGGTAAGATACTGACTACTTTACATGAGAACCCCACTTCTAGATATTCATTCATTTTAATGTGCTGCTTATGTTACATATTTAAATTTCCTGTAAGTATTCATTTCTATTTGCTAAAGCTGAAATACTAAACTATTACAACCCATACATAACCCATTTCATGCAGACAAAGGATTCAGAGGAACGTACAGTGAAGCATTTCCACTTCACTGCCTGGCCTGACCATGGAGTACCTCATGGTACAGAGGTGCTTATCCATTTTAGACGGCTTGTGAGAGAGCACATAGAGAGTGAAGGGAGTAAAGGACCAACCGTGGTTCATTGCAGGTAAAACAAATAAAAAGTAACTTAAACATAAGCCAGAAAGTATCAGCTTATATTCATAACCTTCCTACATAATAATGCTGACAATGTTCCAACGTCTATTTATGAAAGTGAGCTAAAAACAGCCAAAATAAAGGACAAATAACATAAACTTGGAAACTGCAATACTTGCAGTTTTAACCCGAGTGAAGAGGAACAAGAAAACCAACCCTGACACCCAAATTCTCAGCCACAGAAGAGAAATTTCTAAAACGCAGATTAAATTAAGGCTGTAAGTAGAGATGCAGGTCACCTACAAAGTATTCACAGCACTTCACTTACTGCATTTGTGCTGTATTATATCAAAGTCTAATACAATTAATTATATTGTATGTAGAATTTCTTCAATATCCCATTATAGAAACGTGAAAAAGGTATTTGAGATGTTTGCAAATGTATAAAAAAATTGAAAACCAAGAAATCAAATTTATGAAACACCCATTTTGCTTAAAAGTTTGTTGAGTCACCTTTGGCAGTGATCAAATCTCAGCCTCAAATCGTCTTTAACATGTTGCCATTAGCTCTCTTTGCAGTACCTCTTATACGGCAGCCATTTTCAGATCCAATGCAGATCATCAATATTGTGGCTCTGCAGCTTCTCCTGTGAGATCTTGAGCTGAAGTCTGAGGTCAACTGCTCTCTGGACTAGGTTTTTTATGCAGGATATTTCTGTGCATTGCTTTTTTCATCTTTCCCTTAATCCATGACTAAACTGCCAGTTACTGCTTCTGCTGCAAAAAAAAACAACAAATCTCCATAGCATGATACTGCCACCACCCTGCTTTATTCTAGGAATGGTTTTGATCTGGTGATGAGCGTTGGTCATGGCACCAAACAGGCCTGACTTTTAGATTACTGCAGAGATTTTAGTGGTCAGGAAGATTCTCTTCTCTCTATGATCTAAGAGGCAGAAGAAATATTCCCTAGAATTTGACCTAAACTCAATCCTGACTCTAAAGGCCTATTCTTTCAGCCTTGGGTCCCTAAAAGGAGACAGGTGTGTGGCTTTCCAAATTAAGTCCTATGAACTGACTGTACCAGATGTTGAATCTGTTTAAGCAGTAAAAACCGTCTCACTTTTCGATCTTTATTGCTTACGGGTGTAAATGCTCACATCAATCTGCAAAAAATCTCAACAATTTTGGTTCACATTGTTATACTAGGTGCATATGTTTAAAGAATTTTAGGAAACAGATTAATTGAATACGATATGAAATATGGTTAGAATAATAAAATAACAAAATGTGTAAAAAGTGCTCTGACTTTTAGCAGTCACGTTTTGCTGCTTAAGAAAATCCAAAATTCAAATTTCACTCAATGCAGATCACGTCCGCAGATATAAATAGAGTTGCCCACCAGTGAGTTATTAACCCCAGTGTAGTGTAAATTGTTTTTACTGTTCGTAAACCTCAGCAGAGTGGAAGTACACAAAGAGTTTGGTGTACACTAAAGAGACAGCAGGTGTTTAATGGTTTCTGCATCATTAGGTATGTAAATATGGGATATATAGGTGAACGTATTTGCATGTAATTTCCTGTTCATGGTCGTAATGTCCCAGTGGTTAACCCAGAGTGTTGATTCCTGAATTTAGGCAGCATTACACCAATGTTTATCTTTGTGTCACTCAGCGCCGGCGTGGGGAGGACGGGCACCATCGTCGCGCTGGACGTTCTGCTTCAGCAGCTACAGATAGAGCGGGCGGTCGGCATCTATGACTTTGTCTATAAAATGAGGCAACATCGATCACGCATGGTGCAGACCGAGGTAAATCCTAACACTTTGTTACTGAATCTTTGGATGAACGGGACCAAACAGCTGCTTCTAATGTTCATTTCTGGACTTAAGTTCCGTATTTAAATGTTAACATTTCATTAACTTTTTAAGTGTTTTAATTTGATTAATTTCTCGGTCAAAATAAAGAAAGCCTCAGAGCGTCTTCTTCCTATATTTATCATTTCTGCAATACGCTTTTCTTTGAGCTTCCCCAAACCCAAGAGTCATTTCTGTTCTGTGAGGAAGCGAAACTCAGTTTCTACAAACATTTCCTGCAATTCTTTTTTCTGAAAAAAAATAATAAAATGCATCTGATTTATTTAAACACTTATGTAAATTTCCCTCTTTGCAGTCCCAGTACGTTTTCCTGCACCAGTGCATCATGGATAGTCTGCAGCCGCCTGCCATGCAGGAGGAGAACGTTTACGAGAACGACTTGATATATGTCAACGCCACTGCACTCCAGCAGCTTCGTTAACGTCAAACTAAACGGATTTTAGCACGAAGTGTTGTTGCACTCAACTACAGCCTGGTCCTGATGAGAGATCGAGACGGTTATATATTGAACACGTTTCTACTCTTAAGCTTTTGTAATTTACATTGTGACTTGTCTCATCTGCCGGTTATGTTGTTATTATTATTAATATCTTTAAAATGACCAAAGAATGTTTTACATTTTATTAGAATTATAAAATTGTTCGAGTTGATAATTGTAATGTGTACATAGAAATAAAACGTTTTATTTTCAAAACAACTCAAAGTCTCCCCACAGAACCGATTTCACACGTGCTCGTCCATTCCACTGCTTCCCGATGAGTCCCGACTGCTGGCCGGGACGGAGAAGTTCCTGTTAATAAGTTCCTGTCGGGCTTTTAGGGCCTCCGAGACGATCTCCGTTGGAGTCAAATATGGTTTTCCCGGGTAAACCGGTTCATTGTTCCCGACGGACGGCGGCAGAGGGACGGAGAACTTTTTGGCGATGTTGTGCAACACGCTGCACGCCTTGATGATGTTCGACTTCTTGTTCAGAGAGCTTTCTTCGGTGAAGCCCAGCTGCTGCAGACACCGGAACCGCCTCCTCATGGAGCAGATCATCCTCTGCACCACCCTGTGCACCTTGGCGTGGGCCTCGTTGAAGCGGAGCTCGCTGTCGCTCGCCGGCTCTGTCACGGGCGTCAGGACGTGTTTGCTCAAGCGGTAGCCTTTCCCGCCTTCACAGGAAACAAGAGGGAAATTAGACCAGCATAGTAATGTTACATTTAAGAACTGCAATCTCAAACTTTTTGATGAAGCCGTTTAAACTATAGACTTGAGTGGATGCGGAGGACTAGTACGCTGCTGCTGCATCAACAGGATTTACAGGAAAACTTGCTTTTAAAAGCAGGAAGTTTGTCTTTTAGCTAATCTGGGAGCATTACCACATAAGATTTTAGCAGTGACTTTACATGTCCGTGTTTGCTTTCCTAATATTCGAGATGGTGGTATGAAGGGCATAAGGAAATGCTTCTATACGGCTTTTAGTCTTCCTGTGGATGCTTGACACTGGAAACTTACCCCAGGGTCACCAGATCTGACCTTAGGCTGTAAAGTTGCTACGGTAAAAAAACCAAACAGAAAACCACCAAGTCCGGGTTTAGCAAACACAAATACAGCCTTCCAGCTGTCTAGCATGGGGTTGGAGGGTTGAGGATCTGGCCTTGATTTGCAGTCACCTTATAGTGAGCAGACTTGTTGAAGGGCTCATGTTGAGCTAAACCGGGTCACTGTCAGAACCATGATCCCAAATGCAGGAGGTAATCTAGCCACCTTCACCCATTCATCACAAGGCAAACATCCCTTCAGGCATCCCCAGGTGCAATTACAAGATACCAACTACCCCAGGGGGGGACGATTTACCACCTTTATCCTGGTCCAGCACACCTGAATCACACCTGCATGGATGAATCTCTTCCTCATGTTTAATTGACTCAAAGAAGAAGAAGAAATTCATGATTTTGCACTGCATTAGGAAACTGGAGTACCGTGCAGAGCACCCACACATCCACATGGAGAACATGCTGGGATTTGAACCCATGACTTTTATATCAATGAGATGCAACTTTCCAGGAATATTTGACCTGCATCTGAAGGTCTTCCCTTTTTAAACCTGCTGTGATTATCGGGAACATTAAGGTTTTTCTTTTAAGGATGCGAGGGAGGTGTCTGAGGTCAAAGGTCATCCCGCTCACCAATGAGCCAGAAGTCTCCGTGCAGGTCGTCCTCCACCTCCCTGCCCTTGAAGGAGGAGCTCCACAGCTCCTGCTCGAACGAGCCACCCACGCAGCACTTCTCCACGCTCAGGATGTTCCCCTCAGAGTCGCAGATGAACTGGCTCACCACCGACGTGACGCCCAGCGTGTTCACGAACGACTTGAAGGCCTTCTTGTCGTAGGGGGACGCTCGGATCCTGAAGTGCGCCGGGGCCAGGACTCCCAGCACGCCGGGGATCCCGCCCAGCTCCTCCATCTTGGACGCGGTCCTGCTTTTGGCTTCGGCCGTCAGCGGGAAGGAGATGAAGACGTCGGACATGCCCGCGAGGACGCCGGACAGCGTGGCGACGACGGTGGTGATGCTGGCGGGCTGGCTGGTGCCCAACCTCGCCTGCACGGCGGCGCTGACGGCGCCGTGCGCGTAATAGCTGAGCGTGGTCATGAGCATGACGTCCACCGGCGGCAGGCCCTTCTTGAAGGAGACCGACCGGACGCGCAAGCGGACGGCGTCCGCGAGGAAGGCGATGCAGGCCCTGGAGAGGTGGAAGGTCTGGAACAAAGCCTCGTCGCTAAAGTCGTCGAAGCAGCTCCGACAGCCGAGCTCCTGCTCCGGCTCGGCGCCTCCCAGCAGCTCCGGCTCGGAACCTCCCAGCAGCTCCTCCTGGACAACGAGCCACACCGGCGCCGGGAAGGCCATTCGGTTAAAAACCACGTCCACAGTAATGCAGTTGTTGTCCAAAAACACGCATAAATATCTCTATTCCACGCCAAACAACTCCTGTAGCGCTGAGCTAAACTAGACCTTCTTCTTCTAGCATTAAAGTGACTAAAACTCTAATAATGATACATTAGGGCGCCCTCTGCTGGCCGGTAAACCAAACTGAGGGGGAGAGGCTGACATACTTGAGATCTGATGAGAGATCACACCAATGCAGGGTCAAGATTTATTTGTAGGGTGTTTACTCCAATACTCGTGGATGGTTTTGTGTAGGATATGATTTTAAAAAGCCTGGGAATATTTTATAAAACAATACACAATTCAAGTAACATCTAAGAAATATATTTATTTTGAATCAAATCAAAAAGCAAACAGAAACACATAATTGTCTTTCTTCCTTCTGCACAAACAACAGTTATCAGTTATTCTAAAAGAAATATGAAATTTAAGTAATATATTATGGATTGCCAGCTATACCTTCGAGTTTGTAACAGTCCCAGTAAGGATTTATGTCGTCAATTCCACAATTTACTGAAGTATTATTTATATTATTTTTGCTCCGTTAACATCTCCAACATCAGCCGATGCATTGTATGCAAGGATGGCTTTAAAATAATGTCATTTATTATAGATTTACAACCACTCTTTGTTTAGAATGTTAAAGAAATATTTCTGTCACAAAAGTTTGGATACAAGTCTGGTCTGTGAAGTAAGAACAATAAATAAAGTTACAGGATATACCTTACAAACAGATTGTTGACAAGTTTTTCTTTCCAAATAAACAAGAAAACTATCATCCTCATAAAATAAGCAGCAATAGCACTATAAAACGTATCCGATCCGGCCCACTGCTCAGTAGGACTGTTACGTATCAGAAGATAAATAGAACATTTTGTTGACTTCACTTATGGAGACGTCCTTCAGACGGGGTATTCCACCCTTCCGGTAGTAGTCGGACTTCTGACCTTGTGCAAACACATCTGTCACAGTAAAATGAAGGTTAGCACGAGCTGGATTAGACACTTCAAATGTAATATTTAGATTTTATACAAAGATGTTTTTTCAATTAAAATTCTTTATACTGTCTTTTTTCACAAACTTCTACAACACGGATTACAGTACAGTTGAGACTATTGTTAATAACACCACCGAGCCTCACCTGTGACATTGTCCACAGAGTCCAGCGGAGCTGTGTTGTTCATGTTAATACCGAACAACACCACTGTGAAGACCAGGAGTGCAACCACAAGGTAGATTGGCATTGCAAGAGCCCAATACCTAAACAACACAAAACATTTCATGATCACAAAAGTAACATGTGGAGAATGAAGAGAGAATGTTTCATTTATAATCATCAGGGATATTACTTACTTCTGAGGCCAGTAGGTGAGTCCTACTGAATGAAGCCATTCCTCTGGTATATAAGCCCACACGCAGTATAAAGCTAGGGTG
This sequence comes from Orestias chungarensis, assembly GCA_032876305.1. Taxonomy (NCBI): domain Eukaryota; kingdom Metazoa; phylum Chordata; class Actinopteri; order Cyprinodontiformes; family Cyprinodontidae; genus Orestias; species Orestias chungarensis. The sequence goes on along the minus strand of JAVLVB010000421.1, from coordinate 871,070 downwards.
AGGAAAAAGTTTGTTACAAACATGACTGTCTGTGTATCAATCATGTCAATTTACTCTTAATACTGCAGGTATACTGCTTTCTAAACCTGATAAATTAGGTTTCTATTCATACTACAAAATTTTTGCCCGTTCAGTAACCTATAATTTATTTTTTTATAAATAATTGAATCCATATGACAATAAACAAAAGACCAAACATTTTCACCTTATTTACTTTGGTCGCCTGCAGTTGTGCTTAGAAAAACATTTTGATGTCAACAATTTAAACGTTTAGCAAGTTTGAAACAAACATATTTAAAATCTCCCTAAACCTTGATAAAACTATCCAGTCCCACTTTCTGGCTATAAAATATGTATAAAGAAAATCTCCAGTTAGTTGGTTGGCTGTAGCCATTTTCAGATGTTCTGCTTCAATGCTCAGATTTTTCAGCCATCATGATACTTTGACCTGAATTCATCATTTATAACATATAACCCACCAAAAGTGCTTATGTTACACATTTCTGAGATTCAATACAAATATATCCAACGGGTTTTGCATGTTTCACCACTAGTTAAAGGGAAACTGTGACTTACAGAAACCAAACTGTGACCCCAGAAAGAGAACAAAGCCATATATGGCTCTCTCAGGCAGAGGAGAAGGAGAGTTTTCCACCATTATCTGAAACCAACACAGAAATACAATAAGGAACAAATCTCATACATTCAGAAAGGTGTCTACTTCCACTCACAACAAGCTAGCTAACTGACAACAAGCTAGCTAACTGACAACAAGCTAGCTAACTGACAACAAGCTAGCTAACTGACAACAAGCTAGCTAACTGACAACAAGCTAGCTAACTGACAACAAGCTAGCTAACTGACAACAAGCTAGCTAACTGACAACAAGCTAGCTAACTGACAACAAGCTAGCTAACTGACAACAAGC
>JAVLVB010000421.1:823507-870042 GCA_032876305.1 Orestias chungarensis | reverse complement strand
ACAACAAGCTAGCTAACTGACAACAAGCTAGCTAACTGACAACAAGCTAGCTAACTCACAACAAGCTAGCTAACTGACAACAAGCTAGCTAACTGACAACAACCTAGCTAACTTACAACAAGCTAGCTAACTGACAACAAACATATACACGTAAAACTACTGCAAACATGTTTTTAAACAAACTTACCTGAAATAAAAACACAAACTAATTTAAATAACATGTAAATGATAACCTATGCTTACGAACAAAATCAACAACGTCAACAAGTGTCCGTCCGTTTTCCACATCCGACTGGAGCGAAATGTCTTTTAAAGCGATGGTTCCGCCTTCGGAATGAAATACAAGAAGGCAAAAACACGAAAAATATAGCATTAAAAGCTTAAATTAATTACAAGAAAAATACGTTATTTTCACGTTTTAAATGTAAAAGCCTGCAGGAACATAAGTTTGCCCTCAAATTTGGAGACGCTGTTTTCGGCGGACACATTTCGCCGTTGCGCATTGGAGAATCAACATACAGCATGGCTTCGGAAAGCCCACCCGTGACCACATTTATCCGCCGTGCAGTACATCAGTAGGAGGCTTGGTTTATGTTATCATTGTGTTTATTGTAAATTCTTTCTACATCACAATGTCTAAGGCGAAGGAGAAGAAGAAGCCAGCGACCCAGAAAGCCACAGCTCAAGATAAGAGGAGGAAGTTTTGGATAAAACACAACCTGAAGAGTAAGTCTGAGAAGACAGCGGCTCCACAGAAGCTCCAGGAGGAAGCTGCTCCTCCAAAGGAAGTCCAGCAGATCTCTGCCAACTGGAAGTCACTGCAGCAGGTGAGTCCTGGAGGGAGGAAGGGCTCCCAACTGGAGATTTGATCATCTTTGTCACTATCCTACACAGATCCTAAAGAGCAGCCCGCAGGAGAAAACTCATCAGAATGGCGTCACCTCAAACAAACCTGTTGAAAGTGTATCTGTGAACCAGGAGAAGCTTCCTGCAGCCTCAGACTCTCAGCACCCTGCTGCTCACAAAAGGAGGAAGGAGAGAGAACTGGCACACAGTCAGGATGGACCTAAGAAGAGAAAGATCTGCTTGGTTGGAGAGAGGAAACCTACTGAGTATGGATATGGTTATATTTGGGTCCATGGGATATTTAAAGTACTGGTTTTATTAACATCTGAAGAACTGGTTCCACTGGGACCGTGTTATGTCATCACCTAGATGACATAAATAATGAGTTATTCATTATTTATGTCATCACCTAGATGACATAAATAATGAGTTATTCATTATTTATGTCATCACCTAGATGACATAAATAATGAGTTATTCTTTATTTATGTCATCACCTAGATGACATAAATAATGAGTTATTCTTTATTTATGTCATCACCTAGATGACATAAATAATGAGTTATTCTTTATTTATGTCATCACCTAGATGACATAAATAATGAGTTATTCTTTATTTATGTCATCACCTAGATGACATAAATAATGAGTTATTCATTATTTATGTCATCACCTAGATGACATAAATAATGAGTTATTCATTATTTTATTGGACCTGTTCACTCACTGTAAAACCAGACAGGAAACAAACTAAAACAGATGTTAAAAAAAATTCCCTTTTATATTTAGTACTATGTAAGAAGTGTTCAATCAGAACTCTGTAAATACTGCAGTTCCAGCCAAAGTTTGTACACCCCTGGTAAAGATCATCCCTGGAATAGATGCATGTGTTTGTGATATAACAGGATCCTACACTGAAAATAAATCTGCCGTTTAATTTTAGCAAGTCTATTCTGCTGGAGATTTGGGTAGTTTTTTAGAAATTTATGTTTTTAAATCATAGTTTGCACGTGTTGGTCCTAAAAATCACTTATTTTACATTTATCATGTTTTTCACGGATCAGAGTTTCACAGAACTTTGCTGCTTGAAAGCAAATATTGATAAATATGACGTGACGCAGGCGACCATTTCTTTCTCGAGATCTCGTCATCACATCAGTGCTTCAATCCAGGAATTATTGATATTGCTAAGAAGCTCTTTAACTGTTGTAAAACAGCTTATTTAATCATGTTGCTGCAGTGGATGCTGGTTAGAAAAGTTGTTGGTGAGGCTGATGTTTCAAAAGATTTCACCTCCTAGTTCAGTATAAGCATTCAGATGAACTTTCAAAAAATGGCTACAATTACACAGTTAAAAAAAAAAAGACTGAAGAGTTTAATCAGCTAAAAGGTCCCTTCATTAACTTAAAATATACAGTATTTATTCATTAAATCAGGTAACTAAGTCAGGCTCTAAACAGTGATTCATGCCAAAATAACATGGAATTGCCTAGTGAGAGTGACTTTGTGACTTTTTAGGGAGGACCTTTGGTTTGATGACGTTGATCCCGATGATATTGAGGAAACGATGGGGCCGGAGGCAGCGGAGATCATGAGGAAGAAGCAAGGCATCTGCAGCAAGAGCAAAGGCCCAGAGAGCGCCTTGGTGAAGGAGAAGGCGTTCGATGGGTGAGTATTCCACGTTTGCCTCTGCAACAGGATTCCTGTGTAACATGTAGCTTATTAGAGGGGATAAATACAAAATATAACATCATATTAATGTGTGTCTATACAAACTTAATGGGAAACTTTGTGACTCGTGTTCCTGACAAAACCTCAACAAAATTAATTGAAAGTTAAGATAGCTTGAAAAATGTTAATGACTCTTTTTACTTTGTGTTACTGTTTCATTTAGTTTTATGTTTGATTTTCTTTACTCTACAAAATTATTATCAATTGTAATAGTGGTATTATTATGTTATAAAGTCACTTTTGTAGTTTTTTCTTTTCCTTATAATGGAAAGCGTGTACAGCTGAAAATTTGCTGTTAGTGACTGTAATTTAAAATATCTTAAAACAATGATTTCATTGTTAAAAATAATAATGTTAAGTTGTTCTGTTTGCTTAGGGATGTTGGGCAAAAACAGTATCAATACCCACTAAAGAGTCACTTACTGCTGGTGTTTGATTGTGCAGGGCCCTCTCCTGGACACCCCTGACTAGGGCATAATAAACACTCATTATGAATTCATTTCCAAATATTTGTATAATCAGAAGCGAAACAGAATAATTTTAAGGCACGAATTCGATAATGCAGAAAAGGGTAAAAAAAATCAAATTAAACGAAACATGTACCTTCTTTTATGTATAATTCATGGAAAATGCTTTGCTGCATTATAATTATTGTATTATTCATGAAATATTTGGATGCGCTCTATTTTGCAAGGCCGACAGTTATTGTTATGGCAACCAGGATGTGAAAGGCCAGGTCATATAGATAATAAAAAATAACTAAAGGTACCACTTTTTTTTGGGAGTGTTTTTGTTTTACTGTAGAAAACTCCACATTAGGAGCAGTTACAAGTAAGGAAAATAATACAACAGCTATTCTAACATTAACTTCTGTTTCTGCTAATGTAAACGTCAAATTTAATTGGATTACACTCTAAACAGATTTGTAATCACTTTTTCCACACACACTGTTTTCTGTTGTACGACACTCGCATCTCCCACAGGATTATGACTAATCCAGCTTTAAACCTCTCCTGTGGCCAACTCATGCACTTCACATGGCAACAATTCACCAGTAGAACAACCAAAATATCCTTTAATATCCCCCAAATGATGCTTTTGTATGTTTGGGCTGTTTAAGAGGAACATTAAAACTACTCAGTATGCAAATGGTTCAAAGTGTTTGATGCAGAACGCCTGTGATAGTTCTCCTAACCATTAAAACTGATTTGTAGCTCCATTCATTGCTGATAAACGTTGGTTCTGGGTTTCCTTTCCTAACCCTGGTTGTTCTTCCATGTCGTTAGAATTACCCGAGTCGTTGCCATCGATTGCGAGATGGTAGGAGTCGGTCCTGGTGGGGAAGAGAGCATCCTGGCCCGAGTGTCCCTGGTGAACCAGTTTGGAAAATGCATCTATGACAAATATGTGAGACCCACGGAGAAAGTTACAGACTACAGAACGGCCTTCAGCGGCATCCGACCGGGGGACATCAAGGATGGTGAGTTGGTAACAGGATTGAAACTGGAGATACCACTGTTACTCCTAAAAGAGCGTAAAATAGCTGCAGCTTCTGATACATGTGACTGGATTTACTGTTCGTTCTTCTCACTGTAGGAGAGCATATTCAGACTGTGCAGAGGGAGGTGGCCAACATCTTGGAGGGCAGAGTAGTGGTTGGACATGCCATCCACAATGACTTAAAGGTATGGAGTCTTACAAAAGAAAATATTGCCAATCTTTTAATTTGTGTTTTACGGTACAACCACAAAACTAATAGTATTTTTTTTTTACTTTATGTGATAGAGCAACACAATGACATGCAGTGCTTAAGAATGAAGTGTTTTGTTAAGTTTTATTTGAAGATAGTCTACTATGTTGAATCTTATTATTTAGTTTAGCTCACAACTGCACAAATAAAAGCGTTCCTGTGAAGTTACCAGTAGGCAGATCATGAGTTTAACGAAGTTATGAGAGATGTTCAAAACTTGGGGAGGACTTTTGTGAAACCTGTAATATTTTTGTCAAGTTTCTAGATTGGAAACATCCCAGTATTTTAACAAAACAACTCAATCTTATCTAAGTTAGACAATACTAACTTACAAATACCCTTTCAACAAGTTATAGGGGCTTGTTTTAAATCCCTGATTCATAAATATGGATAAAAGCACATCTGCAGATTTTTTCACTTGTTTCCTATATTGTTCAACATATTTTTTGTAAAAAATAATCTGTATATAGAGTACTAATCAGTTATCAAGCTAGTTTTCAACAATTATGCATTATATACTTAAAGAACTCCTAAATCCGACTGAAAAGTTACTTGTAAGTCGGGTTTGTCTTGTTTTAAGTGTATGTAGGTGTTTGCTCTAGAAACACGACAATAATATAAGATTTTATGTTGTTTGAGCGTTAACCTCAGAAAACGGTTTCAGATTCTGCTCTTGGATCACCCAAAGAAGTACATCAGGGACACCCAGAAGTACAAACCCTTCAAGAAGATTGCTAAGGTAATATTAAAACATAAAGTGATAAAATCAAACATCCAAGGATCATGTAAAATGTAAAGTCCTGCAAAGATGTCAAACTACGTCGCTAAATCTGAGTTATGATGTTGTGATTTTTTATTTTCAGAGTAGTTGCCCCTCGCTCAAAGTCCTCTGCAAAGAAGTCCTCAACGTAAAGGTCCAGCAGGGTGAACACTCATCTGTAAGTCATCAGTACTTAAAGTTTTTAATTGGTGTCGCCAAACAGTTTATAGGATTGTTTTCTGCATGTTTTTTTTCCATTCAGGTCCAAGATGCTCAGGCCACCATGCGGCTCTACACTCTGGTGAAAAAGCAGTGGGAGGCTGAGCTTAAAGCTGGAAAGAAAAACAAAGATTCAGAGGAGAAAAAGAGGAGGAAGCCAAGGTAGGAACGAGGCCAGGGATCCAGTGGGACCGAGGAAGACGGTGTTTCTTGATCCGAGAGGACAGGACTCAGTCTGGACTTGTTTTCAGGCAGAGAAACCACCAGTGGCCTTTTTAACTGAACCCTTAATGGACTCATGAAAAATTTGCCAAATTATGGAGAGTTGTGAGATAAAACTGAACAAGATCTGTGGCTTGGAAGAGTTGTTTTAAAGCCTGATATATCCCATGATTTCAGCTTTAACCTGGTTAGATTAAATCTGTTCTGCAGATCATGTTGAAACGTTTGCATTTAAAATGTTAGAGAGAAACAACCTTGGTAATACTTTGTCCCAAAACCCTTAAACACTTGGTAGCCATAGTGACCTGCTCTCCAACAGGAAGCTGTAGAGATTTACCATCCTGCTCAGTGGCATGTTCACCCATCTTTTCCACTTTGAAAAGCGATCGGGAGACAAGATCCTCTGTCATGTCATCATTTGTGTTTCAAGACATTTTACAGATTTTTATTTCGGTAACTAATAGTTGGATAGTCTGTTCTCCTTCTAAGTAACAACAGTTCATTTGAACAGCGGTGATATATGTTAGTACGTGGACGGCAGCGATGTCTTCCAAAAAGAACACAAACACAGCTCAGCAAGTTTTACATGAAATCCTCCAGATTTGTGGTTTAGCTGTGAGCTGTGAGTCATCCAGGGAACAACCTGAATTATTATTTCAGTTGTATTTCCCCTTTATATCTTTCCAGCATGTTGTTCCTTACACTCACCAGCACGTTTCTAAATAATCCACAAATTCCTCCCCAGATATTTCCACATGCAGGTTTTTTTTGTTGTCGATGTTTCTTATTATGGTTCCTTTTTAATAAAAAACAAGTGATTGTATTAAGGTGTATTTCTGTCTACGGGTTTATTTAAAAAAAATAATGATTTAAATAAGTCTGAGTAAAATGTGCTGTTTAGGGATTGCAAAATAGTTAAAACCAATTTTTTTCATGATCCAGAGAGCCGTGCACTTCTGGTTCTGGTCTGCTGGGTTTAATCTAGTCAAGGGTAGTAAAATTCATCAACCAGGGAATTTTGAGATTCAAGCATGCTTCTTTATGGAGTTGTTCACTGATTTTCCAGCAGGAGCTAGAACTGGAGCGCAATCCCAAAGATACCAGTTACTGTGCTTGATAAGACAGTTAACTGGCCCTGACCAGGTCCCCACAGGAAATTATTGTCAAGTAAAGGATGTGAGACAGCAGAACCAACAATGCTGATGATCTGAAGGTTGCTATCAAACCAACATGGGCTTCCCGAATACCTCAGACGAACCTCCACGCCTCTTCGTATTGATCCAGGAATTCATGCAAAAGGAGCTCGGAGCAAGTATTAAGAGTATAAAGTGTAAGAAAGGCATAAATATACTGTTTAATAAACTTTAGCATTCAAAACCTTTAGTTTATTGGTTTGGTGTAAGATTGCAAGTTGAGGTTTTAATAAAGTTTTAAGGCATAACTTTTAAAGTCATAAAGAAATGTATGAAAAAGGAAATAAATCCGGACGTTTTTTCACAATGACAGAACCAATCCGAAATCTGACTTCCCTCTTTAATTAAAATTAATGACACAAAGAGAATAATAAGATTAAATACCTTTGAAGGATTGTTTTTTCTTGCAACTCAGGGATAAAATTCATGTCTGTTCTGTAAAACCTCTTAGGCTTTAAAATAACATTTGGAGATTAGATTGCAGATCAGCAGCTACGAGTACTTGGGTGTACACCTGAGTAACAACCACACCTGGAGCAACAACACTTCCATTCTGGTCAGGAAGGCGCCCCAGCGGCTCTACTTCCTCAGGAGGCTCAGTCAAGCTGGACTCGTGAGCTCAGTCCTCACCTCCTTCTACAGATGTGTGGTGGAGAGCGTCTTGTGCTCCAGCATCAACGTGTGGCATGGAAGCTGCTCTGCTGCAGACAGGAAAGCTCTGCAGAGGGTGGTGAAGGCTGCACAGAGGACTGTTGGAGTCAGCCTCCCCAGCAACACAGACATTTACACCTCCAGATGCAGGAAAAGGGCCTCCGGCATCAGGAAGGATCCTACCCACCCAGCACACTCACTTTTTGTTCTGCTCCCCTCAGGCAGGAGGCTGCGGAGCATCAAGTGTAAAACCCCCAGACTGAGAAACAGCTTCATTCCTGAAGCTGTGAGACTCTTGAACTCCACCTGAACAACCACTGCACTGACACTTTACATGGACAATACATTTTGATCACCCGCACTGAGACACTTTAAACGGACTGAGACACTTTTAACTGCTATAGTAACTTGCACTACAAACTCATTCATGCATTTATTCATGCATTCATGCTGCTGCTACTCCAAACCCCCTACACCCTTATATTCTGTATATTTTGTGTTTATTACATTCTATTTTATTTGATTTTACTTTAATTTTATCTATTTTAATATTAGCTCTTGGGTGGAACTGGACCGTGAGAATACAATTTCGTTCCACCTCATGTAACACGTGTGAAGAATGACAGTAAAGTCTCCTTGAATCCTCCTTGAGATGCTTTGATACAGGATAACTTGGATATTGAGTTTGATTTAGGTAAAAAGTTAAAATGTATTTTACAGAAAAGCTACTAAAAACATTCAGTAAGTACATAAGATGTGATTTAATATTTAAAAGGATGTAATCAGACAGACAAAAAAGTATACAGTTTAAAGTACGTGTTTATTAAGGACTTAATTAAAAACATCAATGCAAATTTTAAGCGGAGGAAATACTTTCCCAAACATATGAAACTAATACTTACAATAATCTTTATTGCCTTACGGTAGAATGGCGTAAATTTGTTTACTGTAAGTTCTCACTGACCTCCTGATGTACCTAAAGTTCATGATTAACTTGAACTGTAGGTGTGTATGTGATGCATTTGATGTTTTTCCAGTGAAAGTAAAAACTACAGTATAGTAAAACTACTCCTAAAAGTTTTTATTTTCTTCTAAAAAGTCTCGGAACTCAAAAAGTCAGTAACTACCAAAGTCTGCATAAAACATAAGCAGTTCAAAAACCACATGGTAACCCAATTTACAGTAACATAATAAGAAGCCTAATAAAGGTTGAACTAGTGAAAGCCTTTAAATCACTGTCATTAAAATATAATAACTGAGGATTGAATAAATGCATGTTTGTATTGTTAGAAATTACCACAGCTGAATGAACTGTAGTTTGTGCCACCGTCGGTCTCCTACACGGCGACAGCAGCTAAAAGGAGGATTGTAAATCTGAAGAGTTTTTTTTCTTTAAAGCCGATTTGTAAAGACGAGAAACATACATTTGCTGGTATTAAATTATCTCACCAGGCTCTAGTGAGAAGGTCCCCAAACCAGAAAAACAACATTAAAGGAGTGAACACTTACAATGAGTGCTTTCTCAACCAGTTGCAAAATGTATTTACTTGTGTTGAGGCACCTAATGTAATGTCTGGGCTTTTGAAACACACGGTGAACATTTAGCTGTTTGTTCATGAATATTTGAATTCATTCACCTGGTTGGTCTCTCAGTACAACAGGTGTGGAAGAAGCCTCTGTAGCTGATGTTGTCTCACAGTCCCTTCAGGCTTGATCACCACGTTTTAGAAACATTGAGATACAAATAGCTGTTGCTGAAGCACGTGGAAATCTGGTGTATGTGCTGAAAATAGGAAGGATTATCAGCGCCCTTCTGGGCAGAGACCAGGGCAGGTCATCCACATATTTATATATTTGAGAGAAAACTTAATGTGAGACTCATTCATCACGCTGTCTGTCTGTCTAGGTTTCTGGGAAAAGGCTGTGTTTGCAGACTGATTTCAGGTAATTGTTGGGGAATCTCAAGAAAGATCCCCCTTAATGATGCATGTCCTCATAGGCTGGATAAATCTGAGCCAGAAGCTTCTGTGGGACATTCAGATCATTTGCTGCCATAGAGAGACTACAGAGGAAGCACATATATCTCGTTAACCCATTAGTTTGGGTTTTGTAGCGTGAATATACAACAACTTGTCCGACAAAATACAGTTTTTAGCTCGGATTTGTTTATAATGTCTTTTTTTAATCAGCTAATCTGATCTGGCAGTATTATTTACTTAACAGAATTTTTTCAGCCCATCGCTGATCTTTTTAACTTGTTTTCAAACAACAGTATTAGAAATAGTACAGAAAATAGGTTTTAAAAACGTCTGGAAATAACGGCCTTGTAAAAAGATGCCAGTTTGAAATTGAGTTGGAAGCATTTTTATGTTCTGCACACTGTTGTCCACAAAATCTAGTTTTTATCCTTTTAAAGGCAAAACTTTAAACATGTTGTTTTTGCTTAAATACCAAACAAAATAAATTTACTGAGATAAAAACAAAGCTGTTCATAAGACAAAAGTTTTGTTTCCACTTAAAGGTTATCTTTCTCTTTCTTGTGGTTTTTATGTTTTTAAGACCAACAACCAAACAAGTTGTTAGTTGTTTAGATCTGTGCAAATACTTGACCTACTGCAGAGTAGATCTTTAATGCTGACCATCTCTGTGGGAGCAACTCCTCTGGATCTTTGGAGGTCCCTGTTCTCTACCTTTACCTTGTGGCTGGAGTGTCATCCTCCTGAAAGAAGTCCATTGTCATTGGTTAATACTGTCAATATAATGGGTTGTACTCGGCCAGCAAAGCGTGTTTTTACAAGATGAGTAATGTCCTGATGAAATCTACCTGCATGGCAGCTCTCAGTGGAATTAATTTTGTTCAAAGCACTACACTGCCCCCTGCTGTTCGTGTTCTAAAACATCTTTCTTTTTGGTGTGCAGGAACCCAGAAATGAATTTGATTAAAAACCACACAGTAAAAACCTCTGCGGTTTAAACTGTTAAAGGTGTTTTGAAAACACAAACAAATGCTAACAGCGTAAAGACTTTAGTTTTGAATAAATATACATGTGATATTTTTATCTGTAAGTAACATGCGAACATAGGCAATCAATGGCACTGATTACTCTGAGAAGGAGCATTTTTTATGCCTATAACTGTAAATGGATATTCTGTCCAGTTTTCATCACAACTGATTTATTTATTTCTTCTCTCTTTCTTTCCTTCCTTCCAAGCAAAGCTGTATTTTATGTTTTTTATATTTAGGATTTAATGTATTCCATTTGAGTAAATATAGCTATAGTTTTACCTATTAGTTTTTATCTGAACATTTTGGTTCACTGCTTTCTCACACATGAGCTTTACTACACTAACTCCTAAAGACTGTCTGCAGTCGTGTCAATCGTGACTAACATTTACTCTTACAAAATATTCAGCTACTTTCTTCTCTGTTCTCTTCACTGACAGTGCATTCACTTCGATGACTGGTAGAGTGGTGCTGTAATTAAACTGACACTTCTTAGTATTTTAGGCTGCTTCTAAAATGTAGCTGTTGTTTAAGTGATTCCTATATGTCGTGGTTCTCGTCGGGGGATGCTTCTTAAAATACAGCCACTTCTGTCATTTGCACGCCCACTTTGCCACATTTGGAGAAAAAGGCATTTTTTTATAGTGTTCCTATCGCTTGAAGAACACTATAACCTGACCTGTGAAGCTGTAAAGTTCGATTTAACCGAAGGATTTTAAATATATTTGAAGCAAAACTATTTGATGTTTATTTCTGTTCTCAGATTTATGTCTTCTGTTTTATAGTTGTTGCTTTTGATCGGTCGATTGGTTTATATAAATTGTAATGACTAAATGTTTTAATATGTTTTGCTTTGCATGTATTTAAGTAGTAAACGGCCAAACATATGTGGATTTCTGATGACAGCTTGTAGTTCCTGTTCCCCTCATTTTTATATTTATCTGCTTGATTTAATTTTTGCATTTGTGGAGTTTATGCTGCAGACCCCACTATAGTGATGGTGCATAAATGGTGGTGTTTTACTAGCTTAGTCATGGTTTGAGGTCATTTTTATGACAGTTCGTTAGCTTTGGATAAACCACAGACTCAATCTTACCATGTCGTTTCTTCCCTTAATTTGCTTGTCTGCTCGTTGCTCTTTCGGGAGCGTTTTGTGGCCAGCGCTAAATGTTGCAGGCACTGATGGATTGGCCTTTGGCCATTCTTGTAAATTTCATGAGACTGTGTTGCACTCAGCTTCCCATCAATAAGTCCATCAGTAAAAAACTGCTTGCTGGCTGTTGTAATAGTTGGCACACAAGAAGCCTCCTGCAGAAGCAGTACAGAGTGGATGAGGCTGATTTCTATACACCTTAAACTAAAGTCCTATCGTTTATTAGACATCACTTAGCTGATGTTTCCGCTTGCATCTTGAGGTAAAAAGTGTTGACAAGTCTGGACAAATTATATATAATAAAAGCAGATGTTATATTTGGAAGATTCAGTCACAGGACCTTCATTAATTTAGCTTTCTTTTTTTACATTTTATTTTGTTTTAATCAAACTTCCCTCTAAACAAATAACAGTTCAAAAACCAGACCGTTAACCAATTGAAGATAAGAAGGATCTTCACAAGCTTGAACTAATGAAAGCATTGAAATTATTAAAATATAATAACCGATGCAATTTGGAGCACTACTTTGCTACACTCAAAAAATAGCAGGTGTTAGCCACATTTCCTGTTTCCAAATATCATAATCCTACACCTAAATAATGTTAAATAGAACATTTAACTTGAGTTAATGTGCAAAGACAACGGGCACTCTAATAAATAACTGCACCACACTTATTACAATGCTAACAATTACAACATAAATGAATAAAAATTAAAAACTAATTTCAATTATTCCTAACTTTTAATTTGAAAAACAAAAACAAAACAAGGACAAACAACAAAAACAAACAAAAATGAATTTTTTTTGAAATGTGGAAGAAATCAGGAGTACCTGGAGAGAACCTATGCATATAGGGGGAGAACATATCAACTCAACCCAGGAATATAATATAATATAATATAATATAATATAATATAATATAATATAATATAATATAATATAATATAATATAATATAATATAATATAATATAATATAATATAATATAATATAATAGTAAAACTGTCTTATTTATTTATTTGTTGCTGTTAAACTCTGTGTAACAGAATCCACCTGCTCCTCTGACACCACAGGACTGCTGATGTCAGCCACAATCAAAGCCAGGAACCTGTAGACAAAATGGTGTTTGTGCGTCCATCCAGCAGACCGAGCCTAGCTGGGGCTGAAATAATAAAGAAAAAACGGACAAAACAATGAATCACCACAATCTCCTGCTTCCCTGTCATCAATTCTGCTGCACATGTATTTATTGAAGTTTACAAGGCATATGGGAAAAACATTAGCCTCTGTATTCACCAGGGTCCTCCCACCCTCTCTGTCTTGCTCTCTAATCCGCCCACATGAACAGTCTGAGGAAAAAAAAAATAGTGCAGGAGGTGACGCTCCTCCAAAGGAACAGAGAGGGGGAGGCAGAGGGAGAGGTGTCTACAGGCTGCATCTACACTAGAGAGGGGGGAGACTGGAGAAGAGCCTGAATGGTTGCTACACCCTGCGCCTGGCAGCGTAGAGACACAGAGATTAACAAAGACTGGCACTTCTTCTTTTATTTTTGGCAATAACAAAGAGGTGGGAGAGAGAGAAAAATAGCACAAACAAGAGGGAGACTTCTGCTTCATTTCATCCGACAGACTCCATCCCTTTACCATCATCAGCATGACCATAAGCTCCAGAAGTAACATCCGGCAATAATTCCAGCGCGTATCAATACGAGGTTTCCAGCAACAGATGCGCGAGGTTTGATTTTAATTCTAGAGAAAAAAAGAAATAACAGGGAAACAAAGTGATCAGCTGAACCCCTGCGAGAAACTGGACTCAGAGATCAAGAGATCTGAGTGATCAAACAGAGAAATCTACGTTTTGATTGATCTTTTTTTTCTGTAAAGCTTGATGTGCGTGTCTGTGCGCACACCCGAACCGAACCAGAGCCGAAACCAAGTGAGTATTAAACCGTGACTGTGTGTCTGTGTGGTTTTTTTTATATTGGAGGCTTTATTCTAATAAATATTCAGCAACGAAAATATTAATTTTATTTAAAAAAAATTGTAATAGCTGGACACAAATCCATCCGTTCAGCAGCATTCAACAAGTCTACAGTACTGACTCAAAATGTGGGATCGTGTTCTGGTTAAAATCTGACTCAAACCACTAATTATAAATCCTAACAGGAAAACAGGATCGTTGCGATCTGCCTGAAATTACAGGAATAAAAACCGTGATTTGTGTCTTACTGTCTCATTAAAATGAGTCTTAAGGATTTAACTAATCATTACACAAATGGTGGGTGTTTCCCGATCTCCAGCACCAGATCAGAGCAGTTTCATGACTCGTGCTTGCATGCATTCCCTCCTGCATCATTTTGCCTGCATGACTTCTCATGTTTGTGTCACTTTGTGCTTTTAGGAGGAATGCATCTGTTCTCCTCTTTCAATGTCAGTTTGTGTGCGTGTGTGTGTGTGTGTGTGTGTGTGTGTTGCTTTATCTCACATCCCAGGAGTGTTTGGTAAGTGTCGAGGCCTGAAATGGAGGTTTGATGTGGTGGTGGTGGTGGGGCATATGTGAGAAAGAGATGCTGGGGAAGCTGAACAGGAAGGACACAGTGTCTCTAAGATCTCATCCAGGAAGTCTATGGAAGACACAGAGGTGGGATGTTAAACGTCTAGACTTTTTTCTCTCCCCCTCCACAACCTCCAGGAACCACGTCCCCATCGTTCGCTGACAGTTTTCTCCATCTGCATTCCACTGCATTTCAGACACAGTCTCTGGTTTCGTAACAGCTATCCTGCCAACTGGCTTCCAGCGCGCTCCTCTCCAATGGCAACTCTGCCTCTCTTCCTCCATTCGCCACCTTACCCAGCGCCTCTCTCGGTCCTGCATTATGAATCTACTGCTGCTACTATTTTTAGGACCAGGGTAACCCAGAAAACTCCCCTTTGGATTTTTCCAAAAAGAAAAAAAAATCCACTAAATGAAAAGAAAAAATACGAATCAGCCTCCTCGTGAGAGACAGTGACATGCTGCCTGTGATTGGTAGAATAAATAAGACAGGCATCTAAAAGGAGGGCACTGCTGTTTAAATCTATTTTTGAAGCTGTTATTGAATTACGCATCTATCAAGCCTTGTGTCTAAGAGTGCCTATGCCTCGGACCCTTCATCTCTCCCTGTCTCTGATAGTTTAACTCTTATCTATGGGCTTCAGAGCTAAAACACTTGTCCTGATTACCTTTAATATTTAGGTTACTCCCAGTATCTCCCCTTATTTTCTCCTGTTTAGCTTCTCTACACTTAGCCGGCGTTTTTGTAAAGTGTGGTTATGTGAAGGAAATACCAATAGTGTCTTAGCTTACAGTGGACAGATAGGATTATATTTTGATGGTTAGAAAAGTATTCCTCAGAGTAGTGTAAGGCAAACGACAGATGCTAGATTTTCAATTTAATTAAAGATTAAATAAAATGTTTAGTTAATTCAAGAGAAAAAAAAGAAATGTTTTCATAACTGATTTCATCCAGATTTCTACAAAGAGTTGTTGTGAATGGTGATGATGCATCCAAAAAGGATCTCCTGTAGCAGTCAGTCTTAAAATGAATCTGAAAGGCCTCTGACTAAAAACGGTTGCTTTATGTCAGTGTCATGGCATGCTAACAACTCAATATAAAAAGAGTATGCACAGTTTTACACAGTAACATGTCCTGAACAGTTTTTGACAAGTACTGCTAATCAGCCTCATTTGCTTTTGCCACTTCTCTGTAAATGTATGTCCTTCTGCATAAATAGAAAGCCCAGCAGAGAGAAGCTGGAGCCAGAGTAACAACTTCATCATTCTTTTCCTGCTCTTTTGCCAGGCTCTCTATCTAAGGTCTGTTTTTGAAATTCTCTGGAATTTGGAGTCATAGTTCACATATTAAGCAACTACAATGTTTCTTTGGTTACACATTATAACAACTATCAAAACATGCAAGGCTTAAAAAAAAAGAACATAAACCTACAAAAATAACTGATCCAGTCTAAAACAGAGTTGCTCCATCATATTTCCACAAGTTTTTTTAATTTAAATATAACAGTTTAAAACAAATCAATCAGTAATTATTTGTATTAAAGTGATCCAGTGTTTTATTAGAGGATATTAAAGATTTACACCCAAAGAAGATCCAATGCTGAATTTGTTGCAGTTATTTGTAGAAATCTAAAGCCTAGTCCACTCTTTGTTGACTCAATCAGACTGATAGGGCTGATTAATACGTCCACCAACGACAACTTCATAACTTTAACAATGATCTTGAGTAAAAGTGGGAACAGATAATCTCTAGCATAATGGGTTAAAGCTTTCCCTGTTTAGGTTGTTTTAAACAGCTAAATTAGCTAAAACAGATGTTTTACCTGACCGTTAACTTCTCCACCCTGATGATTTCTTCACAATTTTCAAAAAGTCAGCATTAAGAAATGTACTTAGTACTGCTACATGTCAGACGTTAAATAAATCTAAATAGTTCCTGTTTTAAAGTTTTTTTTTGCAGCAGCAAAATCAGAGAGGAAATGTGCAGAGAGAGAAAGAGGTTAGAAGTGCAGCAGAACTCCCAGGGTTGGGAATAGAACCCCAGAGGGCTTCATAGAAAACTAATAGCCCCCATTTATGGGGCAGTTCTATCTCTACACCTCACATAGCCCCAGAACTGATCCTTTAAAGACACAGTCAAAGATTTTTTAACTGGGATTACTTTACTGTCTCTAAATTGGGTTTAAAACTAATAGCTTTAGTCTTAGATGCTAAAGCTTATAGTTAAAGGGGAACAAAAGGAAAACTTTTATAGTTTTAAAACCACCTCAACCTCAAAATGTTCTTAGTCACCACTACTTTGCGAGCTTTGAAGTCTGGATTACACAGAAATTTTAATTAAAATTTGGAGCCGAATCTGGCTGCAGGAGTCATTCTCTGGACCCCCCATATGAGCCCCTCTCTGGATCGAGGCCTACACCTAATCCTAGATCTTACCCTAACCCTAGTTTAAACAAAGAAAACACTTGAAGGCCTTTTTTTAAAAATTGATCCACATCTGTCTTAAATCTGTCTTAAAGGTATAGGAGAGCATCTTAAGCTCATTCTCATTTTCGCAACACTGTGCATGCGCCACCTCATCTCCAGTAACACCCCCTGATATCGGGAGTGCGCACGTCTTTTTTTCTCAGCGACTTTGAACACGGTTTTTCTTTTGCTAGCTTCCATTTTCGCTGCCGTACGGGGAGAACCTCTCTTCAATGGTTAATGATGCGTCTTGTCAGCCCCGTTTTACTTCCTAAACAACAATTTGCGCATGCGCGAATTCAAACATGAGCGCGTATTGTACGAATCGGGTCGGTGGGGACATTAGTCATATACGTCATTGCCAAAATTTTATTTCCGCATTGACAGCCAGTTATTTTTTCACCACCGGTTGTTTTTAATTGGCTGTCATTTTCAATGGGATTTTCCATTTAAATTTTTCGATTGAAAAGATCCTCTCCTATACCTTTAACTAAAATTTAAAATAGAACCGAGAACATCAATGACTGACGATAAAGTGTAAACATTTCAAGTAACACAAATTTCTGCCACTGTTTTGGCATAATCTTAAGCCTGATCCTGTTTTAGTCATGCTTAAAATCTGCTATTGAACCTTTAAGTCAATGTGGATGTTGCTGCCTCTCGTTGGCAGAGGTTATCTACTTTAAAATTATTAGTTTCAATACAGATTAGTTTATATGACATCTACTGGTTCCAGATGAGTGATCTGTAATTGCGCATATTTGCAGCATTTTATAGGAAGTAACTGTAGCCTTTTCCTTCTCTGTCTCACCACTTTACGGTCCAGTCGCCAACTTCTCTCTTTAGTGTCTAATTGTCTTCCAGGTCACAGGTCAGGAATGAGCGTAGTAATACTCCTTCCCGTGTGCCATTTGTCTGTCTGGGCCCCGCGTGCCGTATCACTGCGCTGACGGATCATAACAGCTCTAATCACACCGGCAGGATAGAGTCATTAATTAGGAGAAGGCAGGTTTAAATGACTAAGAGAGAAGCTGGGAGGTGAAGGGGAGAAGTGGGGGTGCTTAAAGCTATTCGCTCCGAGCACAAAGTCGCCAAGAAGCTGGTTTTGAAGTTGAACACCGAGGGATTTTAGCTCAGATTTACCCGGGGTCTAAAAATAAACCTCCTTCTCAACATGACACAGTATCTTGTCCCCCTTATTTCAGTCTGCTTTCAGTGATTCATCTCACCCTTTCTTTCCCAAAACACAAACTTCTACTTGTCCTCACTTTTCCACCTGATGTCTTCACCTGGCTTTGTGTCTTTTAGGGAAAAACTTCCTCATGTAAGGCAAGAAAGATTTTAGAGTCAGGCTGCTCCCAGCACTCCTTGTACAGACTCCATTGCAGCTGGTCCATTTCTGATAAGAGCTTTATGTATTAATAATCCCCAGGCAGCTAAGGAAGCGAACCAGGAGTGCACAAGTTTGGTTTTTAATAGAAAAAAGGGAAGTAGCAGCAGTTGCAAGTTTCTGGTAAAGGGAGGACCGACCAATGTGCCTAGCACTTAAGACCCTCGAGAGAGAGTGATGGCAGCAGCATGTGTGGATTGGTCAGCCTGCTAGAGCCTTGCGTTGATGTTGCTGAGTAGAGAAGCAGTCTTGGGTAGCTTAGACTTTTCCTCATACCTATCTTTATAGTAATTCAAGAAAAATCTGTTTTATTGTTCATTCTTGTTGGGCTGAGCTTAGCTTGGTTTTGCATTTTCTTTTATGAATTAATATAACTGACTGTTAATCAATGTATTACTGCCCTTATTAGCCCACAATAATTCCCCTCATATGTTCTACTGCCTGTCTCTCCTCTGATTTACACAATGATGTACTTGGGGGTGGCGGGGTTGCGCGTGCCGTGGTGTGACACTGCACTAAAAGGGGAGGTACCCGCAGTGCTGGTGCTGCAGTGCTCTGGTTTTTCCTGCTGGGGTCTCCTCGACACTGGGGATCAGCGCTAGAGAGGAAAAGGAGAAAGCAGAGAGGAGGGAGGAAAGGAGGCAGGGAAGCGATAAGGACAGAACAGCATGAAGCCTTGTGGTTGCATCCTTTGATGAGGTACAGCGGCGTGTGGAGGGGAAAATGGCTGTGCAGACACAGAGCACTGTTGTCTCGAACATCCTGATACCCCCTCCTATCAAAGGCTTTCTGACCATCCAGCTCAGAAATAGCTCTTTTTCTTCCATTGCAACAACTCATTCTGTATTTCCCCCTTTCTTTCTCCCATCTTCTGTCAGGAGTATTCCTCTTTCTCTGCTCCAGCTTTCTCCTTATCTGTTCTTTCCTCTCTCGCTGACTGATCCCTTCCCCCCTCCTCTCGGTGATGGGTAAAGGTTTTCCACTTTTTCTGCCAACTGCTGCTTCTGTTCCACAGAGTCAGCACTCCTCCAAATTCCTCCCTCCTTCCCTCTGGATACTGCCGCTACTGCTGGTACTTCACACTCGATGCATCCCATAATCTCGCGCTCTCTCCCTCCCTCCTCTTCTTTCTGCAGTGTTTCTGCTAATATATATTAGCGTCAGCATGGTGCACCGGTGAGCAGCATCATGCTGCAGAAACGATCACCTTCACTGAGGGGGTCTTTATTTTAACACGTGTATGTTATTTTTGCATTTCTTTGTAGCTATGTACATACTCCTCCTCCTTCTTGCCGTTTGTCCTCTTCATATATGTGTGTAGCAGCAAGGTGGCACAGGACATGGTGGCCAAGGCAGGAAATGCTGCAGGAAAGAGAAAGTGGTGAAGCCGTAGGATAGGGAAGGTGGGGGGATTGTTCCTCTTCTCTGCTTCTCTGCAAAGTCTCAACCCTCACTGCTTAAATCCTCCTTTGTGCACCTTCTTTCTATTTCCTTCTTACCTTTATAAACATCTATTCTCTTTTTTTCAACCTTTTCTCCTTAAATACAGCTGGCAGCAAGTTGAATGACAAACCATGCAGTAATTCCGCCCCTTTATGTAGCAGTAAGAACCTAACTCCCCATTTAAAATGTCAAATTTAATCTCTGCTGCTCAGAAGGAATTTTTATATAAATCAATAAGCTCAGCATGCCCTCACCATGACGGAACAAATTGACACAAAACCGCAGTTACAGACTTGTGGCTGACCGTGTATAAAATATTCAGCAGCTTGCCCATCTACAGCTATAAAGTGCAACCTTGAGTGCAGGCTTACAAAGTTTAACTAAAATAGAAGTTGTTTTACTTCAAGAAAAGTTCTTATAATGAAGCAACTTCAAGGAAGCTACTCCAGAAAAGTTCGGCATCCCAGTAGTAGACTGACAGGGAGCGAGCGCTGTCCGTGGTGCTGAAATCTGAGCCGTTTTAGCAGCACAAGCACTCCCCTGACTGTCCACATGGGACAAAACAGATTATGGATTAGGATCTTTTGCACAGTTTTTGGTGTAGATATGTTTGTATTTAAAGCAAAAATATCATAAAGCTGGCACTCTTTAAATTTGTCTGAATGCAAACCACTGCGGGTTTGTATGAAAATGCAGAGCAATTCTGAAACTTTGCAGTGCAAAGCAAGTAAAATAAGTACAGGCCAGATTCCTGTACGCATCTTGAAGACCTGGGATTACTAGAGTGGAGAGAAACTGAGTTATCCAACTTTGGTAATGTCTTAATCTAAGGAATATCTTGTCCTTTTATTATTTTTAAATCATGCAGATTGCTTGGTTTTAGTAGTTCTTACCTTAATGTTGCAAACATATTTTCCCTTCTGGTTTGAGAAAATAAACACAAAAAAAGTCCTCATACATGTAAAAACTTGTTTCTTTAGATTCAGAAAGCACAAAAAAGTAATGAGATCTGTAGTCTTTTGCATCAAAGAGAGAATGAGAGAGACTAAATCTAAGTGGAAAGAGGAAAGTAAAATAAGTTTGGGAAGCACACAAAGCAAACGGAGTGAATCAAAGTGCGATGCAGTGATGGGAGGAGAAAAAGGACGGCAGAGGGAAAGAGAAGGAGAGAGAGAGTAGGGGGGGGAAGATAGAGAGAGTGACGGTGGAGAACCGACTGTTAAAGAGGAGGAAGAAGGAAGAGGTGAAGCCTTGATTCCCCTTCTTCAGTGAAATGTGACTCCTTTATGCGAAACATGAGAGCAAGAGAGGAAGAAAAAGTGAGGTAGAGGGAGGGAGAGCTTGCAGGAGAGGCGAGGAGGAGGAGAATGGTGCATTTCCCTGAATAGAGAAAAAAAGGTTAACAATATAAACACAGTGGGCTTTTTCTTTTCTTCCTGCTGGGGACGCGTGTCTTTTCGGAAGCCCCTCCGGATTGCGATGCAGCCCACAGGCGAACAATCTGACCCTCAGTGGGAGAACAGAGAGAGAGAGAGAGAGAGAGAGAGAGAGAGAGAGAGAGAGAGAGAGAGAGCAAATAACTCCTACTTTTTACTGCAGCAGAATTCATTCACTTTTATGGTGCGCTCTCCTTTTAATGCTCTTCCTCCCTCGCCTCCTAACCCCCCTCTTTCTTCTCTCTTCCATTAACACACAACAGACAACATTACACGAGCTCCCCTCACTGAGGGTGCTGCATTCGCTTTCTCTTCTTCCCCCCCTCCATCAAAAATCTGATTTTCAGCCTCATGCTCTCTTTTCTTCCTTCTCATTGCCCCCCCCAACCCATCTTCACCCCCCACATCTCTCTCTCTTTCTCACACACGCACAGCTCAGTGCAGTGCAGCTCAGTGCAGTGCATGGGAAAAGTGGAATAATTGTGCATCGCCTGGATCTGAGTGCGGTCGGAGGGGGCTGCAGCAGTTTGTGTAAAGCAGGCTCACAGGCTTGATTGAGGAGATCTAACATTAGTACGGACACCACACTCTCGGGAGGCAATTAACGCACACAAACACACACAAGCATGTTCACACGCAGTCACAGCTCTGCACCAACAAGTCACAGAGCTATGCTGGAGGAAGGTGGAAAATAGACCCCCCCTATTCTCCCGCCCCTTTTTTTTTTAACACTGAAGGTCTTTTCTGGTGGCATCGCCAAATTCTCCAGTTTAGATGTTGAATGGGAGGATCGTCCTGACAGTTGGATGGAATGAGATCTAATCATGTCCGTGGTGTCAACAAGCAGCACATGCGGATTCTGACTCATGCATGTGTTCACAGCCACCTGTTTTCCTGTGGTTTTCTTCTTCTTATTTTTTTATACCACGATGCTTGTGCTGCAAACTACTTAGCACCCCTGTGCATCCTCACCCACCCAGGACCCCCCCCCCCCCACTTAACACACGTACACTTTTCCTTCAGATTATCATCATGAGAATTCATGTGAATTTTGATATTCCTAATGTTGATAATCCATACATCGATTTATCTCCAGTTAAGATATTTTTTTAACCTTTTTGTTCTCCTCTCTCTCCCCGCAGACTCCTCCTCTCTCCTCCTCCTCCTCGTCCTCCCTTCGGTTTCTTGCATCCTCTCCCTCTCTCTCCCCCCCCTACCCCCCCACCCCCGGTGCTCTATGCTCAGTTCGGTGTGTGTATCCTCTTTCAAAGGGCGCAAGGGTGGGAACAAGTCGTCCAACAAAGCATGTTACAGCGCAGACATGACTTGCCCGTCGGAAAGCGAGAAAATCGTGATAAACTGCGGGGGGGTGCGGCATGAGACCTACCGGAGCACCCTAAAGACGCTCCCCGGGACACGGCTGTCGTGGCTCACGGAGCCGGACGCCTTCAGCAACTTCGACTACGACCCCAAGCTGGACGAGTTCTTCTTCGACCGCCACCCGTCCGTGTTCTCCTTCATCCTCAACTACTACCGCACCGGGAAGCTGCACTGTCCCAACGACGTGTGCGGTCCGCTGTTCGAGGAGGAGCTGGCCTTCTGGGGCATCGATGAGACGGACGTGGAGGCGTGCTGCTGGATGAACTACCGGCAGCACCGGGACGCGGAGGAGGCGCTGGACAGCTTCGAGAACCCGGAGCCGGAGGTGCCGGACGACGACCCGGCGCTGGGAGGCGCGGACGGGGACCTGAAGCGGCTGTGTCTGCAGGAGGACGCGCGCAGAGCCGGCTGTTGGAGGACCTGGCAGCCCAGGATCTGGGCTCTGTTCGAGGATCCGTACTCCTCCAAATACGCCCGGGTGAGTGCTGCATGGTGCACCGAGACGATGTGAAAAGTTTGTTTAAAAATGTCCTATTAACGCTAATTACTCTGAAAAAAACAGCATCAGTATTAACTATAGGTCAGTAACTGCTTGCATGTAATCTGGCAGGATTAAGTGGCACTTGCCGGGATCGAGTAACTGAGGTTTAATAATTAATGATGATAACTTGAGGAGAAAATAATGGAAAATAGCCATAAAGTGTCTGCCTCGCAACAATTCATCTACGACCAGACCTTCCCGTCTAAATGAGACACTGTTCGACTAAATACTTCGTCTGTGGCTTAAAAATAACTTGCAAACACGCATTTAGTAATTAGATTTGGTTTGACAAACAACCTCAACATATCTCTGGAGTTTGTTGGAGTCTAAAAGTGTCAACCTTAGATGTGAACCCGAACAGTGACATGTGAAAATACCTGTACATGCATGAAGATGTTTATTATCATCTAAACGTGGTTGAAAAACACACTATCAAAGATGTCTGCATAAAGACCTCTAGTTCTGTTGAAACGATGTTAAACATGAAAGGTGCAAAGACATCCGTGCATACTGATGCCTTCTAATGCAGTAAATATGTGAGAAAGAACCATGTTAAAAAGATTTCAAAATAAATGTCTATTGACCTCTACATGTTGAAAAGTAAAATAAGACACAGATGTTAACATCTGATCTAAAAGTTCCCTTAAAAAGAAATCTGTGCTTTGACTGAATTTTAAATTTTGTTAAAATGAAATAATTAAAAAAAAGAACCTGATGTGTAGATGTTCGGAAACAAAGGTTATGACATTTTTTTGTGGTACATAACTTCTAATTAATCATGAAAATTAACCTCGTTTTAGATGTGTTAATAGAACATTTCTAACAATTTTGGTTTATAACCTGAATTGTTCAATTATTATGTGACTTAACTGCTGTCAAAACTATGAGATACTTTAAGTTCATAGAACAATCTCAACCCCTTTCTTGAGCGGGTTTGATCTGTGTATGTAGATGCCTGCAGAGCAGCATCCACTGGGCCTCCTGCACCCAAAACCTTTCATGTTTACTATATCCTGTATGATGTTACACAGCTGTATGTATTCCAGCATCAGTGTTAAACATATGCATGGATTTCTATACATTTACACTCTACTAAGTTTTTGTTTTAACAATCCCTCCTTTTCTGCTAAATGTTTTTTCCCCCCCACCAGCTTTGTGGCTATTAGGACTAACTTACATCTCATTTGAAACCTTCCAAATATTTTTGTTTTTACGGAATTTAATCGTACAGGTAGAGAAGTAACAAGTATCCCAGACTGTATGTTTAATCTGTGCTGGTTCTTTTGTTCTTTCTTTTGCAGACGAATCCACCTGTTTGATCAGCGCTGCTTTTTTTAATATTTAGAGTCACCCTTTACTTGCGTCCTGTTTGTTCCTTTTACTACAATTGAATCTGTCAAGGCAGTGCAGGAGAACTAGTCAGTGCTGTCGCTTCATGTAGAAAAATCCTACTGCTTGCAGATTTCTGCATTTCTTAATGTAAATAAATGATCTGAAAGGATCAGGACTGAAAATTTAGGATTACTGCGCAATCATCTTGGGCCAGTTTGGTATGAGAATCTCATGGTATGATAACCTTTGGTAAAAATATCACATTGTCCCTGTATTAACACAAAGGTTCATAAAATCATCTATTTAATGTTATTTGAAACAGGAAAACTGCAAACATTTCTACTGTTGGCAGAACAATACAACATTGACTAAAATAGCTAAAAAAATGCCCTCTAACATTTAGATTTGTTCTTTTGTTTACCAGACATAAACAGAAATGACAAAGAAAGCTTTAGTATAGGAAATATTTGCTTTTTAGTTAGTTGGACTATCTGCTCATGTAGTCAGCCTGCTGTCGGGTACTCTCATATTCTTTTGCCTTCCTTCAGTCAGCTGACATGGAGTGATCAGCCACATTTGGGAGGCTCTATTTAAATTGAGATAACTCCAGTCACTTTCACTGGTTTAGAGGAAACTTTGATAGTTTTGGTCAACATTTTAAAACTTCAATATATCTTGATACTGGTCCATCACCCCCACTTCCCCCTGCTTAATCTGCAAACTTAGATTGGGAAAGGATCTTCACTTTGTTGCTCCTACAGAGCACGCCTTTTCAGACACAGATTTGGTTAAAGTTCTAAGCAGAAACGGAGGAAACTGTTAAACAGGTTATCGACTGGGTCAGTCCACCCAAGTTGGACCTAGACTCAGACAGGAAGTGGTTTTAAAACTCCTATTCTTTCTTTCTCACCTTCTCTTAAATTCTCACTACTCTGCCAACACTGTCTAACTCTTATCCACAGAGAAAAACTAGATCATTGGAAATCATGACTAATATAGAGATGAATAAATCAGTGGCACAAACATTATAATTTATCATTCATTTTTTTGGTCTAACAGATTTACAGTCCTTAGAATAAAACCAGTTACAACTGTTAAGACTTTTATGAGAACCAGAAATAGTTTTTGCCGCAGGGAAAGCAGGTTTGGTACATATCTGTATACATATTTGTTTAATGGGATGAAAATATGGTACTGGTTTGGATTTAATCAAGACCAGATACAGAAAGTCTCATTGATTGTAGCTTTCCATTGCTAAATAAATGGAAAAAAACCACCAAAAACACCCCCAAAAATGTCTGATTATGAATTATCCAAAAATAAAGTCAATTCCATGTTGGCTAAAAAAAGTGGTGTTTGCGACACAACTGTGGGGTTATGGAGAGTGCAGAGCAGGTAGTAGGTGGAATTGATTTCAGAGGCTGAACTGAACTGGTTCCATTTGTGAGTGAATTTATCCCCATTTTACTGCGTAAATGGGGATACATTTTCCACCATATATGCCAAACAGTGATGTGACCCAAATCAGGCTTTTCATATCTGTTCTTTTGTCCTCAGCGCTCCTCCTTATTTGACCACCACATGATGGGATGAGCTGTAAACTTTTTTCTTTTTTATTGTTATGCCATTTTCTCCATCATGAAAACATAACCTACAGCAAAAGCACAAGGTGATCCTGACAGAGAAGGTAAAAAACAAAAATAAAATGAAAATCATTCCCAGCGTAGAAATTCACCGAAGGCAAATAAGAGAGGAAGGAGGAGATGAGAGCAAACATAAAGAAAGATGGGGGTGGCGCTGGTGGGGTGGTGCTACTCAAATGATTTCGGGGGGCTTGTTTGCATGGCTGTGATGTAATGCACCAGTAATAAATGTTCTGATCGGAGCATTCGACGGTTATATATTTGCCTTCCCCCCTCACTCCCCTTTATTATTTCACATTCGTCGCTCATGATTGTGTGAGGCTGCTGCGTAGAATTTACCGTAGTAGTGCACACATGTACAACTATATATACACACACGCTGGTGTCTGCGCTGGCTTTTCTGCTGCAGTACACTCAGGAGAGAGAGAGAAAGAGAGAGAGAGAGAGAGAGAGAGAGAGAGAGAGAGAGAGAGAAAGAGAGTGAGGGAGAAAGCTGGAGGAAGAGGGAAAAAGAGGCTGAGGGGCCATGAAGCGGGAAATGGAGAGGGGAAGAAAAAGGACTTGAGCAGAAGCCTGATAGGGGTGCAGACGGGGGGCTGAGAGATGGAAGCGGGGAATGACAAGAACAGAAAGGAGAGATGCTCTATGGTGGGGGTGGGGTCTTTCTCTCTCAGCATCTTTGATTAGCTGTGAAGGTTTGAGCCCCCCCACAACTGCTTGCTAATCAATAGACGTTTGATTGACTATCTGCTCTTTTTGCCTCTCAGAATTTAAGAGGTGCTTCAGCACAAAAAAACAACTGTTACCCATTTACTGCTATTAATGGAATATCAGACCGGATGCATCTCATCTACATCGGATTTTTACTATTGATTGAAGCGTGGTTGGAATAGATGTTGCAGTGTGGACCTTAGTTATTACTGTTAATGTTGTATTCTTATTTTCAGTAGCATTTTTCATATTTTGGCAGTGAGACTTACTGAATTTGTTTTGTGTAGATAGTTTTTAAACCCTTTGGGGTTTAAAATTTTTTATTTTCTAGATTTTTTTTAACTTCTTCTTGTCCCCATTTCCTTTTAATTTTATTTTTCACACCCATCTTACCAGTGTGGTATTTTTTGCTCGGGTATTTCCAAAAGTCAATGAGTGTCAAAAATTCTGATCAGTTTTTTGTTTTTGAACCATAAAAAAAGTTCTAAAGAAGGAACATTTTGTACACACCCTTTTTGGGAGATTAACTGCATGTGCTTGACAATATTTAAACCTTTAGGAACAACGTCCCCAATTTAGCCCTATTTAAGCAATTTGTGGCAGAAGTAGTTCAACGTTTAAAGAACATTTTTCAGGGTTACATTTTTAAAGATTAAAAGCATTAAAAAAAAATCCACTGGCTTTTACTCAATGCGCATTTAGTTAACCTGTTAATTGAAATGAGCTATTACAGCATTACCCTGTTCTTGTTCATTAGCATAGAGACACATTTAACATGTTTCCTTAAAGTACTATTTTGTTGATTTAAAAAAAATATGTGTTTGGTTTATTTTTGCTCAGGTAAAATTACAATTGTATAATAAAATGATATTTTTTTTAACAATAAACAGTTTTTTTGCAACCCTGCTTTTATTATAATGATTCCGGCCCACATGACACAATTTTAGGTCAAACCCAGCTTTCCACAGTTACCATAGGAAAGCAAAGCATTTTTGTGGAAAATTATGGTCCTTATTTAAGCAAAAATAATAAAAAACTAAAATACAACCAGATCCCAAAGGTTATTACGCAGCCAAGGGGATTGAAGCTTTGATTTGCTTATATTTTTGCCAGACTTTTTATTTAAGTAGTTCTTTCCATAGCAGAGGCAACTTAAGACCTAAACAGAGGTATGCACTTAAAACTTTGCATTGAATTTCCCTATTAGCACCATTAGCATAGGGAATTGTAAACCAAAAGTACACAATACGGAAAGAGCTGGAAAGTTGTCCATATCTCCTTGAAGTCCTCTTTTTGTTTGTATCAGCTTCAAGGAACAACCATTATGCCTCCATAGGAAATGGTTTGCTTTTAAATAGCTTCATATATATATTTTACTGATTTTTACTTTATGCAGTAGATAGATAACTTTTAGTCTTATTCAATGCCTAACAGCTTTGATAATGAAGAGGTTTATGTTTTAGTTTAGTGTGGTCACTTATTAAAAAATGAACAAACAAACAAAAAAAGGATTACGCTGCATCTCAACAAATCTAGTGTATTTTTTTTTTTTAGTTTAACATTTTCTGTTTCCCTGCTAATATATATTATATACATATATATCTATCTATATATATATATATATATATATATATAGTTTTTTTTTCTTCTAAATTCCATAATTAAGGATGCCACCTTATTTGTTTAATAAAAAAAGGATAAAATTGATTTTAATAGACTGTTAATTAATTTAATGTAAGCAAATGTTATTAAGGGTCCTCAGATAAGCGGTTGTATTGTATTAACTAAAACCTCTGTTCATATCATGTTAAGAATAGAAAATCTTCTTCGTATCGTCATTAGCTTTTGATGGTCATCCGGAGACGAACGTCCTTTTAATATCCGTTTATCCTGTAGGTTCAGCTTTGTTTTGATTGCTTCCAAAAGGGCAGAGTTGTCTTTGTCAGAAATCTCCTGACCAAGCATCAATTGTAGCTCAGCATGTTCCAAAGACGCCCCACGTCCCAACTTCTAAAATCGGACACTGCATGCCTGTATCTGATTCGTTTCTGGTGAAGCACTGCAGCCTCCAGAGCCCAATTCCTCCCTGAAGGTCGTGTCTCGGTGGTTCAGTCGTTTGCCATTCTTTTTCCACTGTGTTCAGCGTTATGGTCCACATTGCTTTCATAAACACAATGGCGACCTGCCAGCACGGCCTTGGCTCAGGTCATCGTCAGGTAAATTGTTACACAGCCGAAAATACACACAACCTACTATGATACCAGCCAAAAATTGTTATCTTAGGTCGTAAATGCTAAAGGTTGTACCTCCACCACCAGGAACAGGCATAAAAACCCACAAAATACATTTTTAATAAGATAATATTAATATGACCTACCAAAATCCACAAATTTGACAATTTAGGTAAAGTTTGCATATTTTTTAGATTTAGTCTTCCAGCTGACATACTTGCAGGGAATATGTAGGTCTTCACACTAAAAGCCTGTTGCTACTAGTGGTTGCTATTTGTTTCATTAAACCAAGGGTCAAATTCATTTCTTGTTGGTAACAATTGTCACGCTTATCTATGTTTTATAGCTAGCTATAAATCGAGAGTGTGTGTTCTTCACAGACAACATTATTCTCCATTTTAAATGTACTGTATATGAAATATCCGCTAGACAATACATATTTTAGACGATATTAGATGTTTGTTCAGAATTTGGCAAAATCATCCTATTAAACATAAACTTTTTGAAACCTCCATTTTTATGTGTAATAAATTGCATTGTAAGCTTTTTTCTGTGCTATTCGCCACATTTGTCGTCATGGTTTTGCTTGGTAATCCTAGACAGACATTGGGTACATTTTCCTCTGCAGGTTGTTTGGCTTAACATCTCTTTAAAAACGTTGTCTTTTTTTATATTTTACCTTAACTAGGATTTTTTATTCCTTTGTTGGAAGGTTTTGCAACAATTCTGCTCTAAAATAAAAGAGAAAGCACGTGAATTGTTTCATAGAAAGAGTCTTCCATTCAACCAGAGATCTCACATTGTTTCCATTCAAACGCCGACCCTGCCGAAAGGCCTATTTCCCAATTCCATTCCTGCTTCCATCCCTGTGGGCTGACTCTGAAAATAGCAATGAAAGGAAAAGGAAGCCTTAATTTCATTCTCAGATGGCAAAACTGTTCCTCCATTACTGTTGAGAGGGTGAGACTTGGTTCTTGTATCATGCGTGTATAGATGCCCCTTGCCAACATGTCCTTGCCAAAAAAAAAGAAAAGAAACAGTATTTCTTGATGCTCAGTGAGTTCATTAAGATAAATTGTTTTCCTGGAGCAGCAGGGTTGTGGTGGTTTGTTAACTTGGCATTCCTGTGCCTGCAGTTGGTAAATATACCTCATTCTGTTTCATTTTTCCATTACAAAGTTTTGTTCCACAGGCCGTCTCATGTTGTGTTGGCATCCGCGGAAGTTGCTGTCCCTCTGTTTGCTGCTTTGTAAACTGAGCACTCTCTGTTGGCGATACTTAACTGGACAGAGGCTCAATGTCCCATAACAAGGACAGACACAAGATTTTCTGTTGAACAAGCAAGAACCGCCTATAAGGGAAAAACCTGAAGCAAAGTTTTACAGAATATAGAGTCAGAGTTCAAGTCATTTAAATTAAATGACAAATTATGTGCTTTTGGTGTGAATATCCCACTTCATTTTTTTCTATTTCCTACCCCTAGGTGGAACCTGATTTACAAAAATAATCAAGCGAAACTGTTATTTATTTATTTCGAAGACTTCACAAAGCTTCTTAAGCATATGTGAGAATGTGTCAAAGACCCAGATACAGAGCTACTGAATATCTCTTTTCCTGCTTTTTTAACTAAACAACATATAAATATGGTTTTATTTAATATTTTTCCCAGTGATTGTGTTACCAGTTTGAACATATGATTACAGCTTTATTTACTTAGCCTAATATGCCTTTCCTCTGTTTTTGAAAAATCTCTGTTGCAGGTTGTTTCTTTTCATTTACTTAAACAGTTTAAAGTCTCTTCATTTGTTGGCTCTTAAGCACTTATGGACATGAACTGTCAGACACTGAATAATTAGTTTTCGGTATATGTTTTTTTTTTTTTTTGAAATTAAAACAAGTAGGAACAAATTAGTGACCTTTTATTTATGGTGAGAGAAGGATTTCAGGACTTGTAGATGGTTTATTCATGCAGCATATTTGTTTTATAGACTCCTCAGACAAATGCTGTCTGCATCTCCATTTCGTGGATTGGCTTTGTAAAAGCAGTGCAGATGTTGTCTGTTTATGTCCGGCCATGTTCCCTTTTCACTGCTTACTTTCACTTCAGCCCATTTAGCCCTGCCAGTTAAGTGCTGAGTGAGCGCTCTGCAGCTCTGTACAGGCGGTCAATTAGTTGAACCTTGCGATAAACCCTGGATACAGTATTTTGCTCTTATGCTCAGGAATTAGAAATGATCCAGAACACTGGGCGTAGCAGAGATGGAGCTCTCAGACTGCCAGCACCTATTACATTGGTGAGAGTCTGAATTTTCTAAATGGGGCAAATCTTGTCAAATGATGCAAGGGAGCAGGGTTTTGCAAGCTATAATCAGAAAAAGTGGCACATGCATTGGCACATGTATCTATAATCAGTGTTTAATGAGGGAAAGATTCTGGTTTAATCTTAGAACAAAGCCAAATCAGAAAGTTACCAATGAACAAGCTAATGCTGCAGTCTGATGAGAATCTCTTAATAGTCGTTCACTCTTACTTATTGTTAAATGTCCTCTTTTATCTGACTATTTTTTTGCAGCACTTGAATTATAAACTAATTCTCCATTAGATTACCTTACATGGTTCAGTGTAGCTGCCCATACATTTTATTTGCTGAGGTTTCAAACCAACACACTGAAAACGCTGTTAATCTGACATACCTTATGTCACCGTACAGAGAGATGGGAAAGACAGCCAGTTAACTGTGGCAAAAACGAACACAATTAATGTTAAGTCCCAAAACTATTAACTGTTATCTTGTCAGTATTTGACTGATGGCTGATCAAAAGTTTAAAATTATGTACAATTATTGTAATCGTTAGCATTATTTAAAAAATAAGTGATTATAGTACAATACACTTTCCAAACTTTACTATGCACAGTAACTAATTTGATCTTTTTAAACAATGTACCACAATATGAAGAAGTTCAGTTATTGGACTATAATGATAAAGAAGGCAGAAAATAAACCAATGATTCTTGGTATGTTACAAATACAAACGTACGTTTATTTTGTTCTGAGTTTATCTGATAAACAAAAGTTTAATGATTTGGAATGTTAGAAGGGTTTATAATTGGCTTTTATAAAAGAAAATTTATGTGCTCCTATTGTTACTGCTTTGAAAAGTCCCCCTTACAATTCACTCAATGTTCACCTTAACTGACACACCAGAAGGAGAGCATTTATTACAATTGTACAGAAGTGGCCAGTGTTAACTCTGGAGGAGCTGCAGATATCCACAGGTTAGGTGGAACAATAGCATAATCTGTTGACCAAACAACTCCCAGTCAACAGACATCTGTTTTTTTATTTTATGTTTTATTATAAAGCATCAACAAGTCTAGATCTAAACCAAAGGAGAAGGTACAACATTTTTTTTTCCAATGTCTGATTTGTACAAGTGCTACAGAGCTCTGAATCTGAATATAAAGAATAAACAGATCAACTAATTTTTCTAAGTAATTGTATACAATTAAATTAAAGACTTTGCCAACTAATCAAGGCCAGTTGCAGCATCCAAACATGTCTAGAAGGGAGACCAGGTCTAATGAAGCAGTAGGACAGATCACATATGTGATAAAGCCTAAGGCTCCGTGTTTACCTGGCTGTTACTAATGCTTGAGCTTTCCTGGCAGGCCTTGTGTCATGATGTAGCACTTAAACAGTCAGACTTGGTGCTTGCTCATTCTCTTGGCAAATGACATTGGACGGTGTTGCTGCGATGAGTCCTGCGTGGCCATCTGCTTCCTGATCGTCCCTCCTGTCCCTATCCAAGTGGCAGTGGAGTAGAGGTGTACAAGCACATGATAGTTTATACAGAAAGCTGATTTTAGAGATATATATGATGGCTTAATTCAAAATGTGCATGCTATATGACTTTCTTGTGTCTCCTCCGTTGCAGAGCAGCAGAATAGAGTTTGGAGGAGGACAAAGACAAAGGAGAAAGGACAGAAAGGGTTTGGAAAGGGAGGATGTTGCGTAAAAAGCAATCGGTCATTGCAGCTAATGGAATAGAAGCGAGCGTCTTGGACAGAACAAGCAGGACAAGAGAGGACAGATGGAGAAAGGGATGATAACTTCAGTAAAAAAACAAGCACTTGCAAATATAAGCTGTGGAGATGAGAACAGAACAATGTTCTGACAAGAAGGAAGGGACATGTGTACAGTTCAGTCACCTGCAGGCAGTCTTTGTTTTCAGAGCTGTTTTGACAGGATTGCAGTGAAAATAAAAAGAAAGGAGCTGATCGCTGTGGAGCACATACGACACAGTGACGTGTCGACTGGAGTCAGTATATGTGTTTGCTCGTGTGTAAGGGAGCGTGTTTTAAAGCGCATTTATTCAGCCGTATCATGTCAAAGTGTTGACTCATTCAGGGGAATCTCTGAAACAGAGGCTCCTCCAGTGATTGAAATTTTACCAGGATATCATCCAGCAGTGCTGACCTCAGAGTAAGTGTTGCAAGAATGTAAGCATAGCACTCTGAAAATAAAATATATGCCAGGATTACCCAGAGCAGGAGCTAATTATAACTTGCAACCTTACTTAAGCTCCCAGCATTCCTTTTCATTCATCTCCAAGGTGGCTGACAAACTAGCATCTCCTCCACCAGCTTATCTCTCCTACATTTAAGAACCTGGGATTCACCCCAAAGGAGGCTTAAAAAGTCAGTCCTTGATCAGTGATTTGGCCCCATACATGTTGATTGCATCATCTGGGTAACAGCAAAATTTCTACAACAGGAAATAACTCACAGAGGAGGAAAGGGTCACTAAAAACTTGCGTCTTTGCCAATATTGTTTTTCTGCTATTTGGCACTGGGTCCTTCCTTCCAAATGATCTAAGTGGCCTCACTTTGGTAGGGATCTAAAGATACAAAGATCTGTCATAGTTTTGTTTAAGCGTTGGTTTGAATAATATTGCAATGTAGATCATCCAGTGGTGATGAGTGATTGAGTCTGAGACAGCAGTTAATGACCTGCAAGCAGGGAAATAAATAGTGGAAACTGGATAAACCACGGGTCTTATGGTGTAGATATAAACCACCAGGGAGATGACATGGTGTGGATGAAGATAACCAAGATCGCTGAACGGCTGCAGGGCTTTAAGAGGGCAGACCGGCATTGCACTTGGAGGTGAATATTGTGATGGAGTTGTTATGTTGCAGTGATGGAGATGATGGGAGCTATCATAAACCTGAGAGTAGTAGAAGGAACCTTCAGGGGAAAGACACACAGGAGAATAACTGGAGCTACGTCTCTGGAAAATCACAGACGAAAGAAGTCATGAGAGCTTCCATTCCCACAGAGGCCAACACTCAACAGTTATATGACTGACCACATGCTCCTTTTAACCATGCAGTTATATTGTTGAAAACCTGCAGGTGTGCTGCTCCTCGGCTTCCTCTGGTGGGTACCTGTAGGACTTTCACACAGTGGGTTCGCTGACAAGTGAGAGGTTTGTGCTGCATTACTTATTCACTTGTTGGCCACTTCCATTATTGTGTCTTAATGAAATAAAATAAATGTTATTCAATAATAAATAAATAAATAAACGTGAAATTCAAACTGCTGTTTGTAGCAAGAAAGTCCTTCAGTCGAGTTTACATATTTTACCTATGGATCCAGGGCTTCTCTTCAGGTAATTCCTATCAAAGCCCATGAAAAGACATGTTAGGATACTTACAATCTTGTATAATATTAATATTTTAATCTTATGCCCGCTTGTTGTATCATAACCAATAAAGATTTTGTTGGATCGCTCTTAAGCTAATACTCACAGAACGCACTTAGCAGTAACTTTATTAAGTCTCTTAATGACAGTCGCAGTTGCTCACCTAACATGTTTTTCAGGCAGTCCTGGACTGGAAACCACTCACTTTGGTTGCCCTTCAAGACACCCTTCTGTATTTCGCATCATTAAAATGTTCATTTTTCATGCCTCATTCATGTGCTGATTCCAGATCATCCTTCAACGTCTGCTTATCAATGCTGACTCTGCAGCACTCGTCGCCCATTTGCTTCGCCCTCCAGTAGAGACTCTGCACAGCACGGCGCACCGGTTGCTGCTAGTCATACTAATTCCGATCAAACATCGTCTGTGTGTGAAACAGAGGCTGTAATTTAACAAAGCCTGTTTAATGTATCCATTTAACCTACACTTTTGTCAAGGTCACTTAAAGTTAACCTGACCATATCTGGTTTTGCGTAAATTAAAAAACAAAAAAAACATCATTATTAGAATCAGCAAAAACAAAATCACAACATTGGCTCTTGCTGCTCACCCTCTACGCCAGCTGTAGGAGCAGTATTTGGCTTAGTCTTGTCCTTGGTGCCTGAAAGCAGAGGCTAACGCAGTGGTTGTCATGGCGACAGAGAGCCAGGCAGGACTGTGGTAATACTGTAATGATAAAGCTCTTCTGGATGGTGCCGCAGTAAACACTGCGCCACTAGAGTCCCGTTAAAGAACAGCGCGGCACATCGCCATGCATGTAAAAAGAGATGTCTGTTGAGCTAATATCAGCTCAGACAATCTCTTCTCGATTGTATCGCTTACATTTATGCTCTCCCAACACCTCCCTCTGTCTATTGCAGTGTCACTCTTCAATGCCCTGCTCCCTTCCCCCCTAATTTGTGCACATTTGCAACGATCTGCCACCACCACTCCCCCGTCTCCTTTTCCCTCCATTCCTTCGAGCTCACTATCGCTACACAATTAATACTCTGTCACCGACGTCCTTCTCTCAAAAACTCTTTTTTCATTTACTCCTTTCTACTCAGCTCTTTAAGATTAATGTTGGTGATCTTTCCACATCTAATGTCAGAGTGCAGCTATTGATGTTGCAGGTGAGGGGAGTTGCGGATGATTGTGATGATGGGTGCGGGACCTTGAAGGTCACTGGGGCTGCAGGTGTCACACGTGGCAGCGGTACTGCCAAAAATCTGCACGGAGGTTAAGGCTAACCTTCCCCGATTGAATATTCAAAAGCGGCGACATGGCTGTTCTGTCACACACACCTTCGCGTTGCAGCTTGGAGCAGGATAGCGGGAGAGAACAGAGGCAAAGTGACGGAGAAGATAAATAAGTGTGAAGTGACAGATTGCTGCTTCTCCTTTTATCATCTTCCTCCACCTCTCTTCTTTCTCTCCATCTTCTCCATCCCTTCATTGCTCACCGTCAATTCGGTTCAGTGCTGCTGTAGCTAGCACTTGCTATCTGGAACCGGCATACACACTTTCTGTGCCCATATGCCATTTGTCAACACACACAAATCAGCTATACTTGTTTGCTACCTGCAGATTTGATTCACAGCTTTAAGAACTTTGTATTGACGTTTATATCGTGGGAGCATTTCTCTTGAAAATTTGTTGCTGCATGGATTAACAAACAATCTATTGTTAAGATCTACTATCCAATCCACATACTCAGTATTAAATTGCTATTACATCTAATTACAGAAACAATGTTTTTCATATTTGCCATTATTTGATTGTGGTTTTTTAGATTGGCTGCAGTTGTACAGGAGCGCTACATTTCTAAGCA
Organism: Orestias chungarensis; assembly: GCA_032876305.1. Classification (NCBI taxonomy): domain Eukaryota; kingdom Metazoa; phylum Chordata; class Actinopteri; order Cyprinodontiformes; family Cyprinodontidae; genus Orestias; species Orestias chungarensis. The sequence goes on along the minus strand of JAVLVB010000421.1, from coordinate 833,813 downwards.
TGGAGGATGGAGTCCAGACATTTACTGGAGTTTCTACAGTAATGAACAAAAAAGAATGCTGTTTCTTTTGTTAAAATGTTAAAATGTTAAAAATATTCCAGGCTAGTAAGAATGTGATAAAAATACAAATACATCTTAGGGCATAATGTTCCATTTACCAGAATTTGTAAACTATAGTCTGACAGGCCAATGATGAATACAATTTTTTTACAAGGTATAAGAGAAAATTTATAAGTGCAACCTGGTTGTTTTGGCTAGGAAACCAAATAAATTGTAGAGGTCTTTAAACCAATAATAATCAAGGTGAAACACCTCTGCGTTTTAACTGAGGAAGCTACCACTGTTAAAGTGAATGTGCTTTTTCTCTAAACTCAAAAAGGACTAGAAATGCTACAAATAATCAAATAATTAAGAGTTTAAAAAGTAAACTCCAAATAATTTAATTTCAGTAAGTCTCCTGTGGATTATATCAGATTGTGTGAAGCAATCTGCTGCTAGTACCTGTTAGAGACATTGTGGTATTTTTTTTTTTATAACTGTAAAATCTTTGTTGGCAGATTGTTTGGGTTTTTCCAACCAAAAACGGAACATTTGTCAGCATAACAAAATCAGACCTTACATGTGTTATCATTGGAATAATATAGAACAAACCCCAGGTATGTCTGGGAACTCTATTTTTTTTTAATTCAGATGATTTTAATAACATGTACAGATGCCAAGTCGGGCTAATACTTCCAGCTGCCGCCCACCTTGGTGGCGTGAACATAAGCTCTGTCATAGCTGCACATGAAATTGAAGAATATTTGTCACCATATTTAAAATTTCAAAGTATCAATTAATTTGAACTGAAAAGGTCTCCTAAACTATCTTTTAGCTCTGCGCCAGGTTGTACATAAGAAAAATTACAGTTAAATATGCCACCCCTACTACGAATGTCACTAAATAGAAGCTCAAACTAATTTGGAAAAAAAATATGAAGAAAGGAAGAAAATAAAAGAGCAGCAAATGTTAATAGCACCTTAACTAACTTGCAAAGAATATCTGTCTTAATAAAGTTTTCTACACCTACAAATTATTGTTCATTACTCACTTTACCAACAGACCACGCCAACAAACATGTTAATAAAATTTAGAAAGAACTGTTAGGTTAGGCTTTTATAGTAAAGATTTATACCTCAATTGTTGTGTAGGAAGTTACTGGTACTTTAGGTTTAAACACTGAGATCTATAACAAAGCTTCAACCAAATGTCTGATCATTTTGTGTCCCTTTTCCAGACTTCATTTGTAATGTTTTACTCAGGTAATAACAATTAGAAGTAAAATTAGGGAAGATATAAGAAAAGGTTTAGATATTTTCTCTACAATCTTTCATGCCTTGAATGGTAATTAAATATTTATAGTAGTTGTAAGTTTTTTAACAATATTTAAATAAAACACAACATGATTACAGAGTTGAAACTTTAAACCATCTCTAGCATTCTATATTAACAAGTAGTGTGGTTGGCAGTGATAGCATTCCTTAAACAATAAGAAGTTTAAAATGAGCAAAAAAACGTTTCAAGCATTTACAATGCATCTTTCACAAGAGACAGAATTAGAAAACTCAAAAGGATGATGTAGAGTAAATTTGTGTTATCAGCTGAACGTCTTGCTCTCTCTCACTTCTGTGCAGCTTTAACAAGTCTTGGTCTTGGAATATTGTAGAGGTAGTTTCTAAATAAGTGGCTTCTTAGGTCTCTTTACTTCTTCTAAATTTATGTTTAATTATGAATGTCATTAATGCTTAAAATCACGTTAAGTTTAACAATAGCTTATAGCTAATTTTAGTAACTTTTGTTGGCATATACCTACTTTTTACTGAAACCTCCTTCACAGAACATTGCAATTCTTTAGTGTTCTGAAACATTTTTATATTGTTTTAGTACACGCTTACCAAAAGGAAAACACATTTCTTAACACTTCACTAGCAACTCCTTATTTCTTCATATAATGTATATCATCCTTTATATCACTGATGTCTTGTAGATTGTAAACTTACAGACGACTCCAGATTGATCAGAACACCATACATTACTATAAAAGTCAATTTTTAAGTGCTATAACTCCATGAATTTCTGGTTTTTAGATGATGAGATTTTATGGAGCAACATGTCAGATGGGACTCACAGAACTCCCGGTCCCTCTGCTTGACAGAAGTTGTTTTTGTGGCTAAGGCCTGTCATTCACTATTAACCTTCAGCCTACTGATGTATTTGCTTCTTTTTCCTCGCCCTGTCCTTCTTTCTCCCACTATCATTCCTGTCATACTTTTCTTCCTCTTTTAAAGACACTGTCACTTCCTGTTGAGATCATTGGAATGATAAACTACCTTTTGCCAAGTTTAGCCCAGCTTTGCTCAGGATACTTTCTTTTGTTGGAATCATTCTGTTGTGTCATGTGGATCCTTATGCTCTCATTGGTTTTACACTGCCTCCTTTTCTTCATGCATGGATCCACATTTTCATCCAACCTGTCCACTCCCCACCGTGTGCCACCTGTGTAACCTAGATAGAAGATGTCAAGTTACAGCATTTTTACTTCTATTTTCTCATTGTATTTCTTATGTGTGTTATTTACACTTAAATAATGGATCTTACTCTACAGCAAGAAGAAATATCTAAAAATAACAAGTACATATCCCTTATATACAAAAGTAACTTGGAAAAAAATCCATATACAGATTATTGCATTTTTCAACCACTAACCATTTATGTTTTATTGGGATTCCATGTAGACAAACCCGATTTAACTCACTAATTTAAAATGTAAACAGATTGTGTGATTTTCTTAAATCTATCTATCCGTCGTTCATGCCTGATTATTCTTGCAGTGTCCAAGGTGGTGGTGTCCATCTCCAATGGTCAATTTTCAAAGTGTAAAATACAATGAAATCATCATGCATTGCATTCTGCCTCTGAAGCATATTGCAGCCTCTAAACTGCTTTCATTGCTTTAAACTATTAGTATTTTCCTCTCTGACATTTGTACTATGTTCCTTAGTTTTCAAGATGCTGGTTGTTCTCTAATCACTTAGAAACCTCTGAGGTCTGCACAAAACAACAGGATTTATACTAAGGTTAAACTATGCACAGATTGACTCTTTTTAATTAACTAGGTTCTAAAATTTTAAATTCCTGTCTTTTTTCCCTTGCCCTTCACAGTGATACACTACTTAGTCTAATCACATAAAATACAATGCAGGTGCAACTATTTTTGCAAGGTCCTCTAGTGTTGCTCATCTTAGCTCCACTGCATTCTTAACGACCATAAAGAAGACAAACAATAGTATCTTAAGGAAGCAGGAGAATTGAAACAAAGATTATTGTTATTTGATACTCTGTAACCCTGGCAAAACAATTTCCTTCGGGATCAATAAAGTCTATCTTATCTTATCTTATCTTATCTTATCTTATCTTATCTTATCTTATCTTATTTCCTTACTTGCCTGATTTGTTCAAGCCAGAGTCTCTTGTGTTCAGTCAGTTGAGGAACCCGCTGAGCTGGTCCCACTGGTGCTATCCCGCTTCCTTGGGACAGGAGAGCCGGTAAGGGGGTGGTACAAGCAGGAGGGTGATTGAGAGACTCTGCGTGTCTATGTGTGTGTTTTCACGAGACAGAGGAGAAGAGTACTGCAGCAATCGGAGAAAGTAGGTCAGACACCGACTAGTGAGAAAGATCGAAGAGGAGAGGTAGGGAGGAAAGATGGAGAAAACTGCTTGGGATTATAGGGAAACAAGTGTAGATTGTTTAAAAAAAACATCAAACATTGATTTGATTCATAAATTGTAAACTAAAAGTAAGGAACATTAAACAGGTTAATCTAACAGAGCCAGTGTGGATTTAACTGTCTGAAACTAAAGATCTAATTTATCCCGATTTTACTATAAAAAAGTCACATGTTTTAGACATCACACATATCTACATACACTGTCTGATATCATGAAATACTGCATCAGTAGTTCCAGATTACCTTGTCTCCTTGAGATGTCAAACATTTTGTGAAGTGGACCAGTCCTTCCTGCAACAAACATGAAGTTGTCTCCCCTGTACTCCACTGTTGGAGTATGGTTCTGCATAGACTTGCAAGATTCCCACAATTGCTACAGTGGTCACTATTGCCAAACACTTCTTTTTCAGTTTCATCAGACTGTATTTATAACACTAGTCTGACATTTTCATGTTGGATTTAGAGTAATGACTACTTTCTCTATGAATGGCCTTTTAGCGAATGTTGTTAGAGGACTTATTTTACTGAAGATAATGCCGTTCTCTTAACCAGCATTAGCCAGCATCATCTGGGGCGGGTATGTATTCATCTTTGGGACACGGAACCTGTCTCCATCATAAACAATATAAACAGGTTAGATAAAATGTTGTGAGTTAACTTATCGGAAGCTTATAAGGCCATTACCACGCACTCTGTGATTTCAAATTACCTAAAAACAGAATAATATAAGGGTAGGTGAAAATCACAAAAAAACTGTCTTTATTATTATTCCAGTATTTAACAAACATCAAAAATGATTTTCCTAAAATAAGAAAGGGTTTGTCCTATTTAATATTAGATGTTAAAAAAAGGTTATGTATCATTCTATATGGTGTCTATAAGGATCTGGTTTCAACTGTGGTGCATAGATAGTCTTCTCACGTAAAGCCGTGACTTAAATTTTTAAATCTTCTGCTTTTTCTGACTGTGTCATAAAGGCACAAAAGGAAATATGTGTAGGCCTTCTTCCAATTTACAATTAAAAGAAAACAAAGTGGGACTTTCAAGGAAAAAAATAAGTAAAAGTGGCTTGCTCCATTTGTTAGATTTAAAGTATCTTGTAAGTGTTTTCCCCTTCATATTACATAAGAGCATAATGTTGAAAATACATGCAATACACGTATAATACACTTAGGCTTCCCATATATGTATGGGCTCCACTCAAGTATGAATTACCTCTCTGTTCTGCTCCTTAGGCCAAGCTTGCAGTTTTTTATTATTTATCTGGAAAAGCACAAAGTATACAGCATCTATAAATACACTGCAAGGCTTGTGTGAATGGACCGCAGACCAAAAAAAAACAGGGCATATAGGAAAACTCTAAAGATTTTAATGAAAAAGGTTCCTGAGTTGGAAGTCAATTTATCTTAAAGGCAACATTTTGTAAAAGAGCATGTGAACTTCGTAATTACACATAGGCCAGCATGACTTTAGAGACTAAAAGAGAAAATGTTTAACAAGATGTAGTCACTTGAATTTAAAAATGAAAAGTAACAATTACTCCTACTAATTATCTCTAACCTTTAATTAAAGTAGATTTTTTAGTTCAGCAGTTCTGCAAAATGTCAGTGTGAGTTTTCTTTCAATCCACTTCCCCAGTTTGCCACAGTGGGTCACCAGTGCTCCTCCTCTGCTGGAGCTCCTTCCACCCCAGGTGCGCCTGGTTGGCGCTGATGAGCTGGGCCAGTATAAGAGGAGTGGTGGATCAGCTACTCGTCGCCCGAGTGTTTGTTTACTGGTTTTCCTTTAACTCCAGAACTCAAATCATCTTCAAGATCCTCTCTGGTTTCCCTCGCCATCTGGTTCCCACTCCTCTTGGCTCAGCTCGGTCTGCCCTCTCCAGCATACTCCATCAGCTGCAGTACCCCCAGGACTACAGCTTCACTGACTCCGCTGAAAGAAACTTAAATAACATGACAGAACACTCAGGCCATGCGGACCCACAGAAGACTCTCAGGAGGGTTATTTCAGATCGGTCCGCCATGCTCCATTCACACGAGTCCGTTCTCCGGTCATTATCAGAACAACAAGCTACAACAAATCAAACTTTGGATCAAATAACTACTCTTCTCCAGAATCTGGTTCCTAAAGCCTCTGAACTCACCCCCCCTCAGTATGAGGGCGCCACAGCTTCCATCCCTCCGTCACCGCCACTTCCGCGTCATGAGTTTCCGGTTCCTGTTCCCCGAGGGGTCTAACTTCCGGTTCCGGAGAGGTACTCCAGAAGTGCTGGCGGCTGCGAGGGGTTTATAATGCAGTGTTCGTTGGTTTTTGCCCACTCGCCTTATTCATTTCTCAATGATGACGCCAAGATAGCGTTTGTTATCGGTCAGTTGTCCGGAACAGCGCACAAATGGGCTGAATCTCGCTTCCATAGATACCCTGAGTTTTGTTTGTCTTTTCATGACTTTAGAGAGGAGTTCATACGGGTTTTTGGTCATGAGACCGATTATTTGACGGTCTCCCGTAAAATGCAAAGGATAAGACAGGGATCCAAAACCGTGGCTGAGTTTGCTATTGAGTTTAGAACTCTGGCGGCCCGGTTGGAATGGGACCCTCGCTCTTTAAAGAGCGCGTTTTTTCACGCCTTAAATGAACACTTACAGTAAGAACTCGCTTTGTTTGATGAACCCCATACGCTACAGGAGTTTATTTCTCTGGCTGCACGTGTTGACGGCCGTCTGAGAGAAATGGACTGTTTAAGGGTAAACCACAGAATTTCTGTCAGCCAGTCCCCCGCAGTCGTTCAGCCTTCGTTCCAGCCTCTCGAAGCCTCCCCGAGGACTGTTCCTGAACCCCGTAAATCGCCGTCCCCGGGACAGGAACCTATGCAGGTCGGACAAACCAGGTTAACCCTGGAGGAACGGCAACGGAGGATGCAGTTGAGGGAGTGCCTATACTGTGGAACCCCAGGTCATTACATCGCCAATTGTACAACCCTCCGTAGTGAGAAAACTCTCCGAGAAGGTTCGTCTGTGAACGCTAAGCAACAGACGGACCAAATCAATCGTCCTAGCCAGTCACGTCTTCTCCTTCCGGCTACATTGATCCATAACCTTAAACCTTCGACATGTCCGTTTTAATCGATTCTGGTTGTGAGAGATCCCTAGTTGCCCAAGTACTCGTTGACCAGTGACAATTACCCAGAATTACCCAAACTAGACACCCCGCCCCAGGTTGCCGCTCTTGACGTTAGATCATTCCCCAGATTACCCACATCAACAGTCCTCTGCAGTTAGTCATCTCCGGAAACCATAAAGAATCTAGACCATTTCTTGTTTTTTCCTCCTCTCAACCCCATATAGTGCTAGGGTTTGACTGGCTCCAGGACCATAACCCCACCATCAACTGGTCAGACTGCACCATTTCCTCCTGGTCATCTAACTGCCTCTCGTCTCCAGGCCGCCGTTCCTCCTAGCCCGCCCCAGGAGGACGTCTCCATCGATTCCCAGGACCTCAGTAATGTCCCCGAGGAATATCTGGACCTTCAGCAGGCATTCAACAAAGGTAAGGCCTGCTCCCTACCCCCTCACAGACCATATGACTGCGCCATCGATTCTTCTCGGAACCCCATTACCTTCCAGTCGTCTGTATAATATCTGTCACAAGGAGCGGGAATCGATGAAGACCTGTATAAACGAGTCCTTTCGCCGCTGGCATTATTAGGTCCTCCTCTTCTCCCGTAGGGGCGGGCTTTTTCTTCGTGTCCAAGAAAGATAGTTCGCTCCGACTGTGCATTGATTACAGAGGCCTAAACAACATCACCGTAAAGAATAGATACCCATTACCTCTCATCACCGCAGCCTTCGAGTCACTCCACAACGACACCATATTCACAAAATTAGACCTCCGCAACACCTATCATTTCGTCCGTATTCGCCAGGGGGATGAGTGGAAAACAGCTTTTAAAACTCCCCTCGGACATTTTGAATATTTGGTCATGCCCTTGGGTTTATGCAACACTCCATCTGTTTTCCAAGCCCTCATAAAAGATGTTCTCTGTGACTTCCTGAATATCTTTGTTTTTGTTAACCTTGATGACATCCTTATTTTTTCCAAAGATCCCTCAGAACACCGATCCCACGTCCGTCAAGTACTCCAACGTTCTTCAGAACCCCCTCTACATTAAAGCACAGAAATGTGAGTTCCACCAGACATCCATCACATTTCTCGGCTACATCTTCAAGGGCGGGCTGATCCGAGCAGACCCCACCAAGGTTCAAGTAGTCACAGAATGGCCCACTCCTGACTCACGACGACAGCTACAACGTTTCCTAGGTTTTGCCAATTTGTACCGCCGTTTCATAAACAACTATAGTCAGGCCGTTTCCCCACTCACAGCCCTAACATCAGTAAAAAGAACCTCCTTCTGGACCCCCCTGAAGCCGACCAAGCCTTTCTAAAAATCAAGACCCTTTTTTCCCGAGCCCCAGTTTTAGTTCAACCGGATCCCTCTCTACAGTTTACCTTCGAGGTCGATACCTCCTCCGATCTCTGGGAGATCGGAGGAGGACAACAAGCTTCATCCATGCGCCTTCTTCTCCCGAAGTCTATCCCCTGCTGAGCGCACCTACGACGTGGGAGACCGAGAGCTTCTAGCAATTAAACTCGCATTAGAAGAATGGCGTCATTGGCTGGAGGGTGCTAACCAGCGAGTGCTGGTTTGGACCGACCATCGCAACCTACAATATATCTAGTCTGCAAAACGTCTAAATCCCGACAGTCTCAGTGGTCTCTGTTTATCTCCCGGTTTAACCTCTCCATATCTTTCAGGCCAGGATCCAAAAACTTCAAGCCCGATACCCTCTCCCGCCAGTTCTCTCCTGATGATTTTCACCCTGGTCCAGCTCCCATAATCTCTCCAGGCTGCGTGGTTGACTTGGTATCCTGGGAGATCGAAGGCATCGTCCAAATTGCCCTCCTCCGTGAACCTGACCCTCGGACCATTCCCCAGAGGAATATGTATGTACCATCTTCCGTCCGTTCACAAGTCATTGACTGGTTCCACACTTCTCGCCTCTCCTGTCACCCTGGTTCCAGTCGGACCAAAGCTCTGATCTCCCATAGGTTCTGGTGGCCAAACCTCCACAAAGAAGGCATCGATTACGTTCAAGCCTGTTCCATCTTTTCACGAAATAAGACCGGCAATAAACCCCCCTCGGGGCTTTTGCAGCCCCTCGAGATCCCTAAACGTCCCTGGTCCCACATCGCTGCTGATTTCATCACTGGCCTTCCATCCGCTCAAGGTATGACCACCATTCTCACCATTGTAGACCGTTTCTCCAAAGCATGTCATCTCATTCCCCTCCGCAAGTTACCCTCTGCCTTCCAGACTGCCCGACTCCTGGTACAAATGTCTTCCGGCTACACGGCATACCCGTAGATATCCTGTCTGACCGTGGCCCCCAGTTTGCTTCTCAAGTCTGGAAGCATGTTTGTAAAGCCCTGGGGGCCAAGACCAGTCTCACTTCTGGTTACCACCCGCAGTCTAACGGTCAGACAGAGCGACTTAACCAGGAGGTCGAGGCAGCTCTCCGGTGTCTTACTTCCACCCATCAGACCGACTGGAACCAGCACCTTCCCTGGGTTGAGTATGCCCACAATTCACACATCTCTGCTGCCACTGGTTTGTCTCCCTTCCAGATCTCTTTAGGATACCAGCCACCACTGTTCCCCACTGACGAGAGGGATATCTCGGTGACCTCCGTTCACCATCACATTCGCCGAATCCCAAATATCTGGAAGGAGACCATCTCGGCCCTACAACAATCCTCAGCCCAAAACAAGAAATATGCTGACCGGAGACGCACACCGGCTCCCACTTACTCTCCTGGTCAGCAGGTTCGGCTCTCATCCCGAGATATACCCCTGAAGTCCGTCTCTCGAAAGCTCTCGCCTCGTTTCTTCGGCCCCTATACCATTGAATCCATCATTAATCCATCCTCTGTTCGTCTCCGTCTCCCTTCGTCACTCCGTATCCATCCCACCTTCCATGTTTCCAAAATTAAGCCGGTCCGAACAAATACCTTGTGCCCTCCAGCCGACACCCCTCCACCCGCCCGTATCGTAGATGGGCACCCGGCTTATGATGTCCGGAGGATCGTGATTACCCGTTGACGAGGTCGAGGTCATCAATACCTCGTCGATTGGGAGGGCTACGGTCCCGAGGAGCGTAGCTGGGTGCCCCGCTCCTTCATCCTCGATCCCAGCCTCATCCTCTAGACCGCCTGGTGGTGGTCCTTGAGGGGGGGGGGGGGGGGGTACTGTCAGTGTGAGTTTACTTTCAGCCACTTCTCCAGTTTGCCACAGGGGATCACCAGTTCTCCTCCTCTGCTGGAGCTCCTTCCACCCCAGGTGCGCCTGGTTGGCGCTGATGAGCTGGGCCAGTATAAGAGGAGTGGTGGATCAGCTACTCGTCGCCTGAGTGTTTGTTTACTCCCGGTTTTCCTTCAACTCCAGAACTCAAATCATCTTCAAGATCCTCTCTGGTTTCCCTCGCC
>JAVLVB010000421.1:755419-819866 GCA_032876305.1 Orestias chungarensis | reverse complement strand
TATATATATATATATATATATATATATATATATATATATATATATATATATATATATATATATATATAGGGAATGACTTCATTTACCCTGTTTATATTTCTATTTTATCAAATGATCTATGTCTAAAATATTCAAACTGTATGCAGTTTTAAAGGTAAAATACTTAGACACAGTGCTACTAGATTGGCTGGGACTTGGCAAATCTACAATTACCATTTATTTTCCTTGATGCTGTGTTGCTGCGATTAAGGACAGCTGTAGGCTTTCGATTGTTAGGTAGTGTTGGAACAGAATTCACTCATTTTAATGCACATTAAAGTGAATTTGGTGTTTTAAATATTAAAATATGCAGTGTTTTAGATCTCATTTTTTGGGTAAATTTTAGCTGTTGGATTTAGGATAATTTGTTTAGGAGCAAAAAATAAAAAAGCTAGGAACTAGTAAAGAGACAGAAACAACCAGCATGCCCCAGTGCACAATATTGTTCAAAAACAAACAGAAAGTAATAAATGTGTAAGGGTTTAGGTATTTTCTGTTTTATTGCGTAGGGTTTTATGATTTTTCACTGTATAAAACGTACTTTTATTCAAAAAGGTTATATTGTTGTTATTCTGACACCCGAGATATTTAATTATATTGATAACAAGAAAAAAATAAGAGACAAAGATCCTGATGTTATAACAATGGAAGTTAATTTAAATATTTCATTATGAATTACGTTAAGCATTGTATAGGGGTAGTAAAAGTAGAAGTATAAATACCATGTTCACAAGATGTCCCTCTGCACATTTCTTTAGGTCTAAATAATCCACTGTGGCTGCGAATTTTTACCTTCTCCCAGATTCCAAGCAGAATGGTGACGCAGCCTCGGCCGCCTTGGCTAACGAGGACTGCCCCACCATCGACCAGGTGCTGAGCCCAGACGAGCGGAGCCCCATCGGGCGGGGCCCCACCCGGGAACGCTACCAGCAGGACCGAGCCTGCTTCCTACTCAACACCAGGGAATTCCGTGCCACAGATGGGAATGTGCGGAAAGGTACGTTTCCCACCAGGAGACGGATATGTGAAGTGCACTCCTCATGTAAACATCTCCACACAACAAGATGCTAGGCACATTATGCTGTGAGCGCAAACATGTCCCTACAGAAATAAAATTGTATGTAGAACGCTGTATGTTTTAGGAGTTAGATTAAATACAAGATGTGGATGCAGATTTCAGATTCCAGTTCAACAATCCATACACATATGCAGTCATATGGTTGCCACATTGTCATCTTCATGTTGTCTGAGTTTGGATCACCACTTTTGTATCATATTTGATTTATACTGTCACATAAGATTATTTCGTCATAATAGTTTCCTTTTTCTTCTTTTTTTTAACATGGCCTTGGTCCATGTCCTTCATCTTTCTATGGTGTCTATTGATCTTTTTTTTCCATAATGTGTCACATCCACTCAGACTCAAAAGTGATCTATCTTTCTCTGTCTTCTGGACTCAGACAGTTGACCATGCATTAATTTACTTCTCGTCACTTCTGTTTCTCCCTGTCTGTTTCTCTCTCCCTCTCACTTTTCATTACCCTTTAAAACATTTTTTTCGTGATTGGCGCTTCGCCCCGCACCAATTTTCATGACACTCCCTCACTAACCCTCCTCGTTAACCTCACCTGGATAATCCCTTCCCTTGGCATCCCTCCTTACATCCTTCCCTTAATCCTTTTCACTGCACTATTCCTCCTACCCCTCTTCCCAACATGTGCATTATCCTGATCCAATCAACCGCCATTTATTTATTTAATACTGCAATCTGACCACTGCCAACGTCACCAACCTTCACCGACAAAACACTCCCCTCCAAACTTCCAATGCCCCCCTCCTTCCCTCCCTTCTCGTTGACAACAAACTACTTTAGAGGCAGCAGCCCTGGCTCCCAGCCCAGACTCCCCTCTGACTGAGGATTGGTATAAGATGGAGGGGTCTCTGTTACAGCAGGACCTCAATGCAAACTCCACCTCCTCCTGGATCAAACCATAGCTCAGAGGTAACACTGAAACCAATTAAAAAGTTACAAAATAAGCCTTAACACAGTTCGTTTTTTTAAATGAGGTTTTGATCTGGCTCTCCAGGACAGTAGCGCCCCCTTTCAACACAAATACAGCTACACAATAAATGTATGATAGCAAATCACAGACGCACAAATATTTCCACCTTGTTGTGTCAAGCTGTGCAGTTGAGGTGTCACTTCTCTGTGCCTGAAAGTGTTTCTTAACGAAGGTTGATGCAAACAACTGAGCATAACCTTAGCGCAACATTTTGCTTGCAAAAACCTTTTCTCTGTGGTTTCCTGACAGGGTTTCATTAAACAATGTACACGGTGTTAAAGAAAATGGGATTTGCAACATAAACATTCACCATAAATGTTTTGTAGGTGTATGTTTGTGAATGTGAGTGTCTTAAACCTACATACAGTCCAGGATCGCACCTGTGTATGTCTGCTAAACACATCCAGCAGCTCAAGTGAATCTAACACAGTTTTGGTGTTCTGTATTAGTAATTCATCTGTAAGAAGAAAAAAAAAAGAGATGAAGTGGGAACAGTGGGTCACCTTGTTGTCTGATGTGCCTCTGTGTTGTTGTGTTTCTCTTCAGGTTGTGTCATATCACGCGTGTGTATGTGGGGTTTTTCATTCTTACGTGTTTATACACTTTGTCTCTGTCCCCCCGGTGGCGTCCGAGTGTCGTGTTTGTGCTGTGTGTGGCTTTACTTCTTTTTTTATCCCTTCTAATGTGTTTATTCATGGTACTCCCTACCCCACAGACCTGCACCTTGGTAAACAACACGACTTATTGCATTCTAATACTTCAAACCTCTAAACAATATGTGTAGAAACTGTTCAGCATTTACAGCATTCTAAAACCCGTTATGGATCTTTCTAACAAAAAGACAATATTTTATACATGTACAGTATATGCAAAAGTTTTAGATCCACCCTAATTTCTCTATAATTTACTACAGAGAACCCAGAATTTCTCAGATTTAAAAATGTGGTTCTGCTCCGTTTCTGTACAGTGCCTCTACAGCAGTGCCTACATGTTTATAACATGGATGAAAATTAAGTCACCACAACATGCTAACTACATATAATTCAAAATCATAGGGCAGACAAAGAATTTTGAACTTTAGTCCGCAGAGGTTTGCTGGATTTTACTGTCAGTTAAAATCAAAATAGCACAGTCTGAATTGTAACAATCAATCCTAATTAATATTGCACTTATATGACACCCTTCATCTCAATGTACATTCACTAACCTATGTTTGCATCATATGCTATAGATATGTCCAACCCAGGAATTATTATGTAAATTTGACAGCACTTAAGACATAAAAAATGCTTCATTCACAAATGAATGTAGTAGAATATAAAAACAATGTTACAGCCATTACACAACTCCTTAAAAGAAAGGGATAATTGAGGACATTTGCACAGTACTGTACATAAACAACATTTTGTGTGGATTTTTTTTCCTTCCAAATAAATAAAAATGTCCTGTGTTCCAGTTTTCCAAGGCTTAAGGTTCCTGGGGTTAGTGGAGTCATCTAAGTCAAGGGATAGCATGTCCTGAAACATGACACGCTGGAAATGGGCAACTTTGCTGCAGCTTTATCCGTGCCTTAAACAGGAACAGAAATGTCACTTTATAAATCAGCTGCAGCTCTACAACAGTGTCTTACTTAAGTATGTTGCCATGAGCGTGTGATGGATCTGAGAAGCTCTTCCCTGGACTATGTGATTGTGCTTTCAGTGCCTGATGTAGTGAAAACTTTTATGAAAATTAAAGAAAAAAAAGACGTATATGCTGCACCCGGCTACTGAAACACTTACTGACCAGACAGACAAACACTATGACAGGTTTGACTAACAAGTGGCTTCATGCTGTCTAAGGTAAGCAAGCATTTCAGCTGTCCAAGCTTTTAGAGGACGCCAACAACGCTGCCATTGTAAATGGTTCCTCTGTGCAAACTGCAATTTAAGTGACACAAAAATCCCCCTTTAAAGCAAATCAGGAGACCATGGAGGAAAATAATTACTGGACTCATTAGGACGCCACTTCAAGGCAACCTAAAGACAAATTACACACTTTAATTTGTACCCTTAGGCTGGGGATCTATAATGGTCCTTGTTCCTTAAACTCTTAAACTAAGAGAGGAGATACCACTTAGCATTTTACTGTTAAAATCAAAAAAGTATATATATCGTTCTTGCTTAACTTAAAACCTGTAGAACCTTTTAGAGTCTTTTAATGGTACAACCACAAACAAAAAATTGCTTTATTCAGTGTTCATGTGATCGACTAACACAAAGTATTGCGTAAATATAAGGTAAAAATTCTGAAATTTTAAATTTGCATTTGTATTTAACTGCTCTGAATCAATTGTGTTGACCCCATTTTAAATTTAAAGGTGCGAAACATTTGGAAATATGCCAACCTCAGTCAGATTAAATGGAGAATATCTGTGAATACTAATCTCCAAGTCCTGCCACAGATTCTCAAATGGATCTTTGACTAGGACTTACTAACATACTCTTACTAATATACTTTGATTTAAAGTAATGGTGTCCAAACTCAGTCCTCAAGGGTCTGTATCCTGTTTGCTTTAGTTCTTTTCTTGATTGGTTTTCTTCAATCAAATGATGGCTCATTAGGGGGACTATACTGAGCCCTTTAAGTTGTGGAGCTGGACACCTTTGATCATTTTAGCTGTGGCTGTACACTTATTGTCGTTGTCCTGGTCAAATGTGAAGATTTATGCAGCCTCAGATGTTTTGTGCTGTATTTAGCTTCATCTTTCTTGTAACAACTCTAACAAGCCTCTCCTTTTTTGGTTAAAATGATTCCCAGTTCATGATGATTCCACTTCTATGGTTTACTCTTCATTTATTATTTTTCCCCCCACTAATGTTCTCCACATGTGTAAATATACAATCTGTAAATGTGATAAGATTTATTGGACTTCCACAAAACAAAGCAATAACATCAAAAAAAGACAGTATCCATTTCTTTTTACCCACAAGTACTGCACTACTTTGTGTTGATCAAAAATAGAGGATCCCTCTATCAGCTTTAAAGTTTGTGGTTGTAATATAACAAAAAGAAAAATGACATTAAAAGGAATCTTGCTACCTTTTAAATTTTTCCTATTTTTATAAAATTATCACATCCATACATGGCTCCTGTAACAAATAATAGGACTTTTCTTTATCAGGATTTGCTCTTTATAAAAAAAAAAGCACAATTTGGCAATCATTTAAGACTCAGTTATTCTTAAGATGATTTATCATGAACATGTGGTCTCTTCTGAAACCTGTTGATTTTAAAGAGGGATTGTATTGCTGTCCAAATTCCTTTCTGTGTGCACTATTTAACCTTTCTTAAACATAAGATGTCTTCTTTTCTTGGCTTCTGTGTGTTTTCTTTTTAATTGTTGGCCATTTAGATTTCCTGTGCCCATAGTGGTGTATGCATGTTTTACTATGGGCATCCAATCAATCAATCAATCAATCAATCAATCAATCAATCAATCAATCAATCAATCAATCAATCAATCAATCAGATCAGCCCTCTTACTCCTCACTCCAGCAGATCTACATCAAGGACCTCAGTCCTTTTGGGTTCAATTTCATTTCATTCATTCATTTCAATATATATATACGTATATATATATATATATCTATATATATAGATATATATATATATATATCTATATATCTATATAGTGTTTTTCATTTACGTTTCTAACCCTGGGTTGTACTGTATGGTTCTAACAAACTTTTTTGTCTGTTTCTTTATTTGTTTCTGTGACTGTGAATTGTTGTGTTTTGGTCTGAATGTTCTGTTTTTTTTCATGTAATAATATTTATTTATCTTTTTTTGGGTATGATTTCTATTTCTTTGGATGTATTTAAGCTTTATGTAAACGTGTCTTATATTTGACTTCCCTTGTGTTCTTCCTGTGAGTTGGAAAGAAAATACTTCCACCACAACCGTGGAAATACTGAATTAAAAACGAACTTCACTGAAAACCATTACTAATACAGTATTTAACTAATGTAATGTAATAATACTTTAGCAACGGCTACCTCTCATAAGGGGATGGTTGTTTAAAAAAATAACTAAAAGTTTAATTTCTTAGAATATTTGTAATAAACTTTTTAAAGCCACAATGGGTATAATATGGGATCATGCTAGTTTAGAGACTTTCTCCATAGTTAACTTTTCTTCTGTGTCTCTATTACATCAACTACAAAAATAAAGCTGCAGTGAAATCTTAAATCCAAATGAACTATGAGATTGTATTTGGTAACACTTGTCAGGCCTCTCATTGACCATCTCTTCAGTTTGTTCGCTATGTAGAAACTTCACATTGTCATGCATGGTCTGGTGTATCGCATTCTGTGCACACCACTATGCAAATATATTGTTTGAGCCAGATACAAAAATCAGTGTACGTATTTACATTTGTGGGTATGTATGCACACACATATGATTAATATTCAGATATGTGTATGAGGTGCAGAAATATGCCGATGTGAAGTAGCTGAGCAGTCAGTATCTTACCAGCAGTAAAACTTTCTGCTATGGCATATCTGCTGAGGGAGTCTATATTAACTGCAGACATCTTGGCATGATTTTGATTATGTGGACTAAGATGTTGATTATATTTTCTTACATCGCTGAACTTACCCAGACATTTAAAAACAATTTACTGAAAATTTCACAACTTTGTGTTTTCTGTATTCAGGGAAAAACCCAAGACAGTTGTTTAAAGTCCAACCTTTTATTGCTACACCGAGCCTAAAAATGTCTCCGACACCATATTTTTTCAAGTTTCAAGTGTTTAAAAGCGATTTGCTCTTGAATGAACCAGATTTCCCGCAGCACTTAGCTTGACTTTTATTTGAGGATTTATCTGGATTTTCCAAGTTGAGTTTCTCCTAACTACTGTCTACTACAGGTAAGATTCTGATTGATCATAACTACTCCGCGTCCAAATAAAAAAAACCTTGCTATCCCTTTAAGTCGACTTTAGCTTTATTAATAACTGGCAGTAACTTTACAGGCTTCTGTGACCTAAATACTCATACCAGGAGGGCGAGGGATACAGTTGCATGTCATCTAGTTTCTCCAGCAGACACGTCAGGCACTGTAATTACTAACTGTGGCTTGGGTAATCGTCATGAGAAAATTCAATACATCTAATTATGGGTAATAGGAGATAACACCACTTCTACCAGGCAATTGACCGCATGGAAGAATGAGACAACACAGTTCTCCAGTTAATCTAAGAATAGAAACTGAGCGGTCAGCAAATCCTGTGGATTCTTGGCTAACATGCGTTCAGGCAATTATAGAACACATTTGGTTTGTATGTCGTCTTGATTTATTTGTTTTTTGCTAGTATTAAGTATATATAAGAATCTTTAAGTCTGTATTTTGAAGCCACGGTAAATGGTAAACAGGCTGGCAACAATATTTGCTCTTTCTTCTCTATTCGTTTGAGTCTTCCCTCTACATAACCTGCTCCTTCTGTGATTAACACTCATTCTTCATCCCATCCCCAGGCCGCCACTGCAGTGCAAGTGTAACTAAAGTCTGACTTTAGGTAGGTACATGCTCCCTCCATAGTGTAAATTAAGTGTGACTTTGGGCAGAAATTATGTCATCACTGAATACAGTGGAAGCCAAGCTCAACATCTCCCCCGACAGAGAATCCCTAAACACCAAAGCCATGTCCATGTTGTTGTAAATGCAGCAGATGGCCCAGAGGGTCAAAGAGCCAACTAACGACCTGCAGTGGCTTAAGCATGTTATTCTGTAGCTGCATTGTTGTTTTTTGTTTTTTTATAAATGTGCATTCTCATGGCTTTTAGAAACAGGATTTCATCTTCGACAATAAACAACATTAGCCGCCACAAATTAAAAAGCGAGCAAAATGATCACCATCATTCTCCCATTAATTTTACCACACCTCTGTCCTGCAAATTTTTATTATTATTTAATTTGACAAGTGTTAACAAAGCCTAAAGACTGCAGGTAGCAGTCTTAATATTCACAGGGACAATCTTTGGAATTGATCCAGTATTTAGTGAAAACACAAATATCAAATTGAGTACACAAAAATCCAAGCGGTGTCTTAATTTTACCTCCAATACCCACAGGCTGCACCTGTCATTTTATAAACATTTGATACTTGCTGCTGATGATTGTCATGTGGTCTTCCTACTTAAATAAAAATAATACAGAAGAAGATATTTAAGTAGGTTGTTGTCATACACATGTTAAAAAATCAAAAAGGTTAGGGTGGTTTAAATTCCAAAATTTTAATTCTCAGAAACGTACCAGCAATTAAAAACATGATTTTAAATGCAGAGATGTCACGTCTGCTGTAATGACCAACACTGCTTTCTTGATAAGCTCCACAAAGAGGATAAAGTTTTAAAAAATAGCAAGCATATTAACAAAATCTACGTGAAAGGAAAAACGTGAGGAAATTGTGCACAAACAACAGCTTCATTTCTAAAGAAAATGTTGCCTTTTATTTTAAAATCAAAGTCCCAGGGCAAAGTTGAATCAAAGCTGTTTAAGGTCCAAAGTGAAAGTTTCACAGGAGCAACTTGCTTGGTTAGTAAACTGCTGTGATCTAAACCCCATAGAGAATCTAATGAGTAAAATCAAGAGGAACGATGAGAGAAAGCAAAAGATAAAACTGAGATCGTAGTTTTAAATGAAATAACTTTTAGCAGGCTAACACTTCTGTGTTAAATAACCCTTTTATTTTTTTTATATTCATACAAATAAATTTTAAGATAATTTTTTTTGTATATATAATTAGGAAAATAAATGCAAAATTCTAAGTTAAGAAGATACAACTGCAGAGAAGATACAGAGAAGAAAGAGCTTTGTGTGTTTCTCAGACATAAAAAAGGGTTATTAGGGAAAAATTCAAGTTCCGATAGATTAAAAAAACAGAAAAGACTAAATAATGGATTTTGTTTGCACAATAGGATTTTTGGCAGTGAAATGACACACCGCACTTTGTAAAGCTTTTACAGACTGCCTTCCGGGGACTCAGGGATGCTCAAATTGCTGCTGCTGCAGTTGTGCTACAAATGGATGAAAACATTCCTGTCCATTTGCTGAGCTTCGGACATCTGCTGAACATTTTGACCCGGATGACTGCTTCAAGTGAAATAGGAGAACAAATAGTTTTCCAGAGCAGAGATAGTTTAATAGGCAAAGTGTTAGGAAACAAAATCCTGCACTTTTACTTTGAAAGGATGACTATACCTTAGATTTCACTTTTAGCAAGTTGTTGGTGCCACCTGTGGTGTTCTCACCTAATAATTGGAAGATGCCAAACTTCTTTGGTCCTATTAGTCTTTAAAACAAGGGGAAAAAATGTAACATAACAATACACTTAGATAAAATAGCAATCTGTTTACACACGGGTTTGAGCAACATTTTGTATAATCAGTATATGTCCTTCCTGCCTTGATTTCTCAAAGCACAAGGAACTGTTTTTGTTTTTAAGAACAGTTATCTAAAAACACTACAGTCTATTGACATTCATTTATCAGTTTTATTTGTACTATTATATTAAGTTATGTAAAAATTTTAGATAAACTGCTGTAAAAAAACCCCTGAACAATTGGGATAATTCGGTAAACAAATGTAGAGCAGCAGAAGGCAAGACATGGACCCCTAAAGCAACCAGAACAAGGTAATGGAAGGATCCATCGAAGGAGAATACTGGTGTCTAAATGACTAATCAAAGGAAACAGGAAAAAGCGGAGGAAGGAAAATCAGGGGAAGGAAAACTGGCAGACTGAAAGAAGGCGTTCAAACAAGGAAATTATAAATCCAAACAGAAAAGTATGATGCCGATCTAACAGAAAAAAATCTAAATGCACAAGGAACAAAATATTTATAAAGGAGCAAACTTATATGGCAAGACCTTCCTTTTCTTTAATATTGCAAATAAAATAACAATTACAGGGTAGAGAATAGCATATTCCAGACCTAAACTGATGCAAATAAACAAGAATGTACAAGAATGGAAGAAAACCCAAATCCCACAGGATCGCGATCACGGCAGTTCACAGCACAAATGACCTCAAGGCTCTTTGCAAGACAAATTGATCCAATCTATATTTTACTCATATCCAGTTATGTAGAATCCAATACTGTTCGTATTCAGGTTAGATTAGCCAAGTTCATTTTTATTACAGTCTAATTATATATTCAGAATTAAATCTAACCATACTTTACCACCGTTGGCTGACCATGACAGTTGCTAGCAATGTTAAATCTGTCTTTGAAACGGATGCATACTCATTTTATGTGTCGATTTGATCCAATTCATTTATTATTATTATTTTTTTTTATTCTTTCACTTCCTACTGATATGCTTTTCATGTAACTGAAGCCTAAAATAAAACATTACATTATGTAAATATTAGACCCATTTGTGTACAAATATATGTACCGTTTGTTTCACACTTGGTAAAAAACATGCTAGATTAGATGATTGGCAATTTCCTGTGTAAGGAAGTGAATAAAACAAACAATATAAAAAATCTGCTGATTTATATTTAAAAGATGTGGTAACTGCTCTTATTCATTCAATTAATGATGAATTACAGTTCAGGCTTTAAGGTCTTCCTTAAACTCTATTGAAAATCAAGCATTGTTTTACTTTAAGGCATGAAACCATGTTATGAAATAGTTTTTTTTATCTCTTACCTAAACTTTGAAAGCAACTACTTAATAATGAGGCTATCGTTAGTTTTATTAAAACTGAAGATTGAGCCAACACCGGGGATTCGAAAAAATTATTTTAGAGAAGTAAAAGTCTTCAGAGTTCATACATATTTTACTAGTCTGACTTAAAAAAGAAAAAAAAAAGGACTTTTATACGTGGTTAACTTGTCCAAAGTGGTGGAGATAGCCACTGTGCACAACACAGTTTTTTTTTGCTTTTTTGCTTCTCGGCAGGAAGACACAAAGGGCGTCATACTGTTACAGTGGGTGTTCCTTTTTGTCTATCTGTGATCATATGATGGTTGGAGTTTTCTTAGCAGACCAATCCTAATATAACTGTGAAGCTCCAGCCATTATATGTTTCTTAACAGTTCATTGGTAGATCGCTACCAATGGTGTGTTTTTCATTATATCTGAAGCACCAGCCCGCCATCGGCACAGCCCTTTGTTCTCTGTGGCTCCATTGTGCAGGGAAATCTCAACATCTGCATGCTTTAGTTCACACCTAAAGTACAGCGGGAAAGGACACGAAGGATGTTGTGTCATTGCATAAGTTTAAAGTTAACTTGAGCAATGCAACAATCCTACTTTGCACAAAGTCACTTGCACAGCTGGATTTAGCCTCTAATCCGTCTTCCTTATCACGTGTCATTTCCCACTGTAACCAGAGAACCAAGCGATCTCGTTACACGGTACTATTACAGAAGAATGGGAAATGCTTTTGTTAAATTTAGCTGAGAGGACATTTTTATGTTGGCCATTTGAAGTTTACACAAGTCAAAACCAAATGCAAGATGCAAAAGCAAGGATGTGATGAATTGTTTTAAATCTTTTTCACTTTTGATGAAACATATATCCTGCAGTTAAGTTCAATTAATAATCTGTTAGATAGAAACATTTAAACAAAAAAAATCTATAACCTGTTTGCAGAAGTGTGCACACCCTTGGCTTTTTGAGTTGAAACCTGCTGTTAGGTAGATAAAAATGATCGGTTTTACCTTTAGAAGCCATGGAAAAGCTGGTCAGACAAGTTACTAGTGCCTGGGCTTTACATGTGACAGCAGTCTTATGTATTGTCCATATGTGGATTAGAACTATTTTTGTCCTTGGAGAACATCCATCAAAGGTGGAATAAGCTTTAGAAAAAATTCCTCATAGTTTTCTAAGACTACATTCCTGAGATCTACTTTAAATTAACGCACGATTATTATAAATCGTCTTAATAAAAACTTCCTCCGGTCAACTCTGTCTCCATAGCGATGATATGCTCTTCTATGTTTGTGTTAAAGAGTTTACTTGAGGCTAAATTTGCCTAAAACACCTAAATGTTAAATATTTTGCTCAGAGTTTCAAGATTTTGGGTGATTTACGCAATGAGCCTACATTTAGTGTTAGGTTGAAATATCTGTCAATAATTTGCTTAATGTATTTTGAAAAGTACAAAAAAATATATATAATTACATATGTCATAACCCACGTTTTCTTGTTTTGTCTTGTCTTTTCTGTCCTGTCTCTGTCTGTCCTTGTGTGTCCTTTGTGGGTTTTTTTAAACATATTTTAATAAATCGTCTTGTTTTTGCTTTTCACTCATATGCTTCTTCCCTTTTGACTTTATGAACTGCACATTACTCTATGTAAACATCTGGAATCTGGAACCTCTGTCATGTTATGCACATACATTTCATCTGTGGTTTTCTTTGGCACACATTCAAACCCAAACCAATCTTAAAATTTATTTTTTGGGATCTAAAAGCAACTGGCCAAGAGAAATCTCGTAGTCTTAACAACATATCAGGAATGGCTGGGTCATCCCTGCGGCTCGCTCCCATCACTAGTTCACCATTTGAGAACTATGAGACCCCGGGACAACTGCGTCGCTGTCGCTCCCCTATCCCCTCCATTTTGTAGGAGAAAGGGTGTTTGTGATAGAAAAACATAGTGCTTTAGTTACAGACGGATCACGCTGTAACATCTCCTCGCATTAGGATATATTGTGCAAACAAATAGCAATAATGTTAAATAAAACTTGAATGTAGTGCGACCTCTATAGTTGCAAATTCAAGTTTGTGATTCATGCATCAGGTACGCCAATGGGGTAAAACTACAAAATGTAGCTTTAAAGACCGGTTATAGTGAATTGTTAGATGAGACGTTAAAATATTTGGATTGGTTTAGCAAAATAAGAGGATTAGGACAAAGTAAAAAGATACTTTACATTTGTAGATAGACATCCATTTTGTGTTGTGGACCAAACTAAACTAAACTAGTATCTAGGAACTCTAAAAAAGAACATATTTATTCAGCCAAAGAAAATTAAAATCTTTGTTCATAGATTACATTAGTGCTAAACAGTTTTCTGCGTTAGTCTTTGGGTCTACTGATGTGTCAGGATAGTAGAAATCTGTTTGTTTATGTATTGCTTTTTGTAAAACACAATAACATCCTGTCATCATAGGACACTTGAAGAAGTGTAAGAAAAGTTTAAACATCAAGTTAAAGACATGTGTAGAATAATAAAAAAAAGAGACACTATGTTTTAAATTAGGGAAATACTTTGGTACTTTGGGGATAGAATCTCATATATGCAAACATTACCTGGGAGTTAGTAGGTAAAGGTCCATTCTGTCATTTTAAGGAAAAAGCAGGGAAAGAACATGTATTACCATACAAAATGAAGATCTAAAAAAATTACATCAGCGGGAGCCAAGCATTTCCCAATTTTAACCAGTTGAAGAAAACCAAGATAATCTAGACTTCTTTCCGACAGCATTGTCTTGGTTGTTTAATAAGATGGAAAAAAAACATGATGTAAAAGTAAATATATGTGCATCGAATGCTTCCTGGCTCTTATCTACTTTAGTTTAACTTAAACACCTAGTTAATGGATGTCACCAGAGTCTCTTGATGTATTAAATATTCCCTGTTATCATGTTAGCACACATTTAACAGATACTCTTAAAAGAAAATGTAGAACAAACACCTGCTAAATTCAGCCCTGGTACTTTGAGTGCTTATTGGATTGATAGTTTAGTCCATTCTGTAAAGTACCAGAAATTTAACAGTATTATATTAGCTGAATGATTAGTTTTAACAGCTGATTGGGTAGAGCCTGCAGTTAACAGATATGGTTGTTGTAGCTTAAAAACTTAAGGTCCGAAATGTTGTTACCTTATTTAGTTTACACATGTGCGGAGGTTGTCTCTTTTCCAACCTTGTTTAAGGCTGCTGACCAGAAGTGCACAGCCACAGGTTAAGAAAACCTAAACTTACTTCCCTTTTTCTATTTCATCACAGTAAAAGCACCTTAAACTGTGGAAAATAACAGTTTTAAAACCGGAAGTTTTTCAGTCCTTGTTTTTTTTCTTAAAACTGATTACAAGCCCTGAAATGTTTAAACCCAAATATTATTGCCATAATTTCTCTATAATTTTTATCCTAATAAAAGCAGCTATATTGATACTTCCTGTTATGCCTTGTAGTTGTAAGAAAATTGGCCATTAACCTTTCAATACACTTACATGCATGATTGATATATGTTGAACAGTTACTGCACATGCAAGACTCATTTGAGCTTAAATCCAAAACTACTTGAGAGCCCTTATAAAAGCCCTTCTAACTGCCTATTATACTATCACAGCCACCAAATAGACCTTAATGTATACTGATACGCACAGTAGAAACTATCTTACTTTAACATGACCATGCATACTGATTTCTACAATCTTTGCTGTTATTGGTACAGCCAATAAGCGCCAATAAAAATGAATGGTGCTCCTAGATTGGTTGCTTCAGCACACCAGTCAGTAGCGTAAAAAAAAGTTTTATTTTAAATATTTTACATATGCTCTATGAAATAATCTGTGACTAAGAAAGTTTTTTTCTTTTTTTTTCTGTTTACTATGAATTGTTTGTTAAATTACACCGAAAAATCGGAGAATACGGAACTAGTGAGATATTACACTAGGTAGATTTTAACACTTTTTACACATTATTTACTTGATGACAGGAAATGACTGAATGGACCTTTGGAAAAAAAAAAAAATTCTAGGCTAGTGATATAAATAAATTTAGTTTGTTTATTTTTTTTAAAGAAATTTAAGTGCAATGCAAAATTCTCCCCACAAACTAATTTTTGGTTGGTTAAATTTGAGTGATTGTAACTATAAAGTTAAAACAAAAACAAGCACTTTGAAAAACAGACACCACCCAAACCTAAGCCATTGAACGTGCTTTGCTTATTTTGTTTCACCCCATTATTGTTTGGTTTTTGTTTGTTTACTCTGGTTTTGTTTTTCTTTTTTTCATGTTTTCCCAAAAAGATCAAATTGTTTTTCACTGAAGAAAAAAAATCTGTTTTAGTAAAACAATGGCTTTTCATTTTAAAACGAGATAAACATCTGTAGATGTATCTTGTTCATGTTTGTACATTCTGTGTTAAACAACAGATCAACAAAAAAAAAAAGTCTAACACAATGTCACATTCACATATGCAATAAATGTGCAATATTTCTTTAATGCTGGACAACATGCTGTGCATAAACATGTAAATATGCAGATATATTTTTACCCTAAAAAAGGCACATACTTAAAAGGCAGACCATTCGGCTTTTCTTGATGTAAAAATTAGTGTTCAGACCTGAGCCATTTTTTATGTTTAATTAAAGCCAGCGTGCTCCATGTTGATGTTGTGGTAGCAGTTTTAAAAGGTTTTAGATTGGAAAAAGTCATATTCGTCTTTTTTCTGCTGTATGTCTTTGTAATGATGCACGTGACTACTCCACTAGATCTTAAGAGTTCCCCAAAAAAATGTCAACCTAAAATCAAAACTTAACTAAAGATCAAGTTTTATTACATGTAAAAAAAAGATATGTTTGTTTAGGTGTTGCTAATTTAACTGTCACAATCTGTGGTTCTGATACCAGTTTTTAAATCCGCGTGCTTCCAATGTTTCAACTTAACTGTAATTGAAATTTGTAAATTAATCTTGTCTGAACACTTGAAGGTCTGTTTTTGTTGTCAATTGACTGGAGAAAAAGGTCATAACCAACGCAGATGTTATGAAACATTTTACAGATGTATATTTAGTATCATGCTTTATGTAATCATTTCCATGTAAAAGAAAAAAAATCATAGTATTGTAATGCATGCTGAGCAGATTGAATCTGAACTTGGGTAGCGTTTTTTAAGAAGAGAAACATTTATTTGAGCATGAAATGAGAAAAAAAAATGCATGGCGACATTCAGTGACTGAGCTTCATTAAGATAATCATTAGTAAACCTCAGTAATGAATCTAACTCACTTACATGATGCATAATCATAAATAGACTCCATGAGAGGATAAAACATTCTTTGAATGCATTGGATTATTCCTAAATCAAGAGTTTAAGTAAGAAACTAATGCAACTGAAGGAATCAAAATACATTTCTCCTCAAATAAAGGCTGTATTTACTCATATTTTGTATTTGTGTTTTAGCAAAACTGATTAACTGTGAATTATGTTTTGTTCTGCCAGAAGCAAAATCATATAGTTTTGAAATGATTTGATAGGAAACAAAACAGGCCCCCCAGTGCCTCCATGAGGTCCGAGTAGACCCTGATGTCAATTTAGGATGCAAAATATGGCTAGATTTAACTAGCTAAACCTTATAATGTACAGCACTTTTAATAGATGATAAACAAATCAAAGCATGTTAGGAATGTATATATATATATATCTGTGCAGACATAATTGGATCATATGTATGCAATGTACATTGTTCAATATAGATAGTTACTTGCAAAACAATTTTTACTCCCTGAACTTGTGGAAAAGTTGTTGATGAACATAAAACAACATGTAATTTTAACATGGGAGAAAATAATAAATGTTTTTCTATTAATATATTAAAATCTAGAAAATGTGGCATTTGAATACAATATATTTCTCCCTTTCATTTGTTTATCCCAAAGGAGATTCAGTAAAATCATAAAGAAGTGACAAAACAATTAGGTACAGTAGGACAAATGAAAAGAAAATGAACAAACTACACACCCACTAAATTATAACCATATTGTTCATAATGATGGAATCTATACAAAACTAGAGGTTCATGGTAACAGAAGAATTTCAGAAGTTCACTGTTCTGGTGGAAGTGTTTTTTTTTCTTCTTTTTTCTAAATTAATGAGAGGAATCTTCATAATTCTTGCCTTTATAGAACAGCTTCAACATTTTTGACATAAACATAAAAACCCAAAAGGTTTGAGTGGCAGATTATAAACACAGCATTGCCACATTTAAAAGATCTTTTAGATCAAGGCAGGTTCCAACCCTTTAATGACCAAGGTTGGAATATGTTAAATAGATCTGTTATAAAAAGAAGAATGAAATGTTTTATTAGACAGTAGCTAAATACTTTATTATCCAGCTGAAACTCAAATGATAAGTTCTTCAAATTCTTAAATCGAGGCCTTAAATAGATAGAAATAAATGGTTCATTTTCCATATCTCTTTTCCATATCCATATCCATATCTCTCTTGCCCTTGTAAAAAGGGCAGAAAAGAATATTCTAATATAAGAAATTATTCATCCCTTTGTATGAGTCTATTCCATTAAACTGTTTATAAATTTACAATGAGGTTTACGTTTGTGACATAAAGTCTAAAGAAGTTCAGGGTGTGTAAATACTTTTGCAAGGCAATCTAAGAAAGCTATTCTTGCAATCAGCTATTAATGTATTGCCTAAAACAGACAGATTATATGACAGGCTGAGTAAAGAAAATGTCATACAATGTAATACACAGTTTCCTAGCATGCCAATGCAGCAGCAATTTGCTTGTATAGTGTTTGCATTGGGTTGGAAGCAAAAAACTTAAATCATCATTATAGAGCTGTGGGGATAGTATGTAAAAAACATATAAAAATGATACATTTGTAAATTGTAATGGTTTAAAAAAGTTTTTGGATTTCTTTTTTTGATGTGGCTTTTATGACAGCTTAAGACTCCTGTGTGCCGACATATCCTTATAGAATCATATATAGAACATTATAGAAATACTAATGTGACGTTTTAGCAGTTTTTTATACTGCCGAATCCTAAATTCACCATTTTTCCTAAAATATATAAGTCTAATAAAAGAATGTTAGAAAGCTATGGCTGTTATACGACTCAATACTCTATCACCATGCTAACACTGTACAATCACCATTCTGCTGTCGTAACTCTGTTTTTAGCCATCAAAAACTTAAGTAAAGGTTAAAAAAAATACTGCTATAACTGTACTTGTAGACATATAGGCTATTATGTCTGTTTTTATGATGACTTTAGTACAACAAACACAACTAAAGCTGAAGCTGAAGCTTCTGATAGGTGATATATAATCTTAATTTGTCTGTTTATTGGTGTTTGTTTATCGCTTTTAAAAATTGTTCTGCTGCCTTATTGGTTTTGGGTGAGATCAACTTCTCTGAAATTCGTTAAAATTGCTGTTTAAAGAACAACAAAAGAACTCTTAATATTCCCTTTTAAACATTGCAGTGAGATTAATGCCACCATTTATGCAAATTTGTGATGTTTGGGATACTAATGTAACAAGTATTAGTTATTCCCCAAGGGAATATTTTTATTCTACAATTTTATCAGTAAGATAAATGATTTCTTTAGTTGCAACAAGGATTTATTTAAATGTACAAACTTAATTTACCACATATTTAAGCGTGCTATTTGTTGTAATAAGACATATCAGATCATAATGTGTTACAATATGGATATATTTTTAAGACTAATTACCCACAATTTAAAATAAAAAAGACAAATATTTAAAAAATAGTAACATCTTACAAAACCCATAAAAGACGATGTTTTAAAACTCAGACTGGATATTGTACACATAACCAACATATCTAGCTAACCTACATGTAATTTTGGGAACAAAAAAACCAACTGGTATCCTCACCTTATTTTGCTTATCATGTAATTTATATGTAACAATACGGCAGCTGCTTGAATGGCTTTCTGTGATTACAGCATAATGGACAATTAAAGTAGAACTCTTTGAAAACCGATGCCTTTTTACCATACTTACAGAAACCTTTCCTATAATACTAAAATTAAAAAGGACATTTTATTTAATTCCAATATAAATATAGAAATAAATTCTTAAATAACAGCTGACTCATAGATGATCTAACTGGAAAGTCTAGAATCTCCTATTTTATCAGGTGACATTACAATCAGTTTTAAAGAAAATTAGCAAATATGTTTGTTATGCAATGCAGGTATAAAAATGACATAATGCCTAAAACAAAAAGTCCACATAAAAGTATAATTATATAGTTATATACAACTTAAGAATAGTCAAAAATATGCAAAAAATTGTTTAAAGAAATACTATTTTAATCTATGTAGAGCAAGGTTATGCCTACTTTTTATTCCATGAGTCTTATTGTCAGAGTCACAAACTGATCTGTTTGATAATGCGACTGTCTGGCTACTGAGTTCATTCTTTTCATTTCATCATTAGTGTATTAAGAGTACGTTTGGTAAAGATATTGACAACTCTAAATAGTTGTATTGGATTTTCTGTGAAACGTATTTTGTATTATTTGAATGTAACTTTGTTGTAAAACATGTTTACATTAAAATGTTATTTAAAATCAATTTACAGTTTGTATATCTAATATAGACTTTGTAATGTTGGATTTGATTTACCTATTTGCAATTTAATATTTAGCTTGATATTTTGATGTCAATTTATATTTTCCTTTTTTTTAACCTGGCTTGTGAGCAATTTATGAACTTTGCAGACATCTCCTATCTACCTCTCTTCCTATGTAGTCCACATCAACAGAGAAAATGTGAAAAAAATGAAGAAATCACAGAAGAAGCTTAAGCATCTACAGACACGTAAAGATTTCTGTAATCAATGTGTATTTAATATCCTGTTATATGTAAAACAAGATTACCTTAAGAAATGTTTTTATGGGCCATTTTGCCTTCATTCCAATTTCTTACTTAAGCATCACCATTTTTCATTTCAATATTTTTAAATTAACATTTATAACCATGTATTTAAACCATGTGTATAGGTATTGCTTTATATGTCTGTGAAACTAGAGGTTTTATTGAACCCAGAAAAAAGGGACACAAATACACTTAAAACTAACATTTGATTTGATTTACCTGTGTACATTGGGGACAAGTATTAGGCAACTGGATATTTTGACAATATTGTTAATTTTGGGCATATTCTCTAAAACTCCAAGCATGACTGCAGAATGGATTTAAGCAAAGAAGGTGATGTGATTCTATGTAAATATTGTTTATCGATGTTATATAATCACATTGTTACTGTAGTAAAACATTGAAAAAAGTTTAAATCATGGGGTAAAGGTGTGGATAACAATTGGGGCATATTTAGTTAGAAATGTTTCACTTTACAGGGCAAAACATAGTGCCTGAAGAAGTTGAGTCCTCAAACGTTTCTTTAAAAAGTAGAACAATATATTTATTTAATGCACAAATGTTTATTTTTTTTGCCCTTTTGTGTTTGTTTGGATGAACATCTTATTTCACACTTGTGCAAACATATAGTTTAAGAAGCAACAAAGGCATTTATAAATGTCTCCATTTAATAATTTTTCTGTTTAAGATGACCTTTGCAATCTTTACAGCAGGTCTAAGTATTTGTTTGTGTTGCTGTAGACTGTTGTCAAAAAATGTTATTTCAATTTGTGCACTTCTTTGTGAAACTCCAGTTGACAGGTAATGGTAACTCCTGATTACTTTCCTCTTGTTCATAATGCAAGTAAGATTATGAGGTTATGTTGTCTGAACATGACTAATTTAGCCTTTTTTGAAACTTGTATTTTAAAACTTCAGCTAATTGAATACAACATAAAAAAAAGTTGGGTTTTGGCGTGACTGAACATGATTATTTTAAGGTTACAGGCTGTGGACTCAACATTAACGGCTCTCTATTTTTCTCTTTGCAGTGTTAAGTTTCTAGCATTCGCCTTATCTGTAATGAGGAGTCAGTAACTGGTAAACAAATTGCGGCGGGAGCCACATAAGCGACAGGCTTGTCACGGACGGACAGTTGAAAGGAGATCTTTGAGGTGACAAGAGAGACCAGAGGGTAATCATGAATTTAAAAAATATATATAAATATGTATCACATGGTCTGCTCCAAACATTGTTACCAAAGCAGTCTCTTGGATCGCCAACCACATTTTTCGACATCAGTTCACTGCCTCCCCCCACCAACCCGCCCAGTTCTTTTTTCCTGTACCACTTTTCCTTCAAGCTGACTAAGCATTACACTGACACACTTTTGGAAAAAAAAGAAAAAAAAAACAGGACTCCAGATAACACATTCCAGATGACATCTCTCTAACAGTGTTATAGACGCCATCCTGTTTATTGACCAAATCAGCACAACCTGCAGTGCTGAGCAACTGAGCAAGTTTCCCAGTAAAGCAATCGTCTTTCACCTGGACTCAAATGAACAATGTAGCATCTCTGCTAACACACTGTAGCATCTCTTGGTTGGGAAATACAAAACCAATCCACGGTTCAATGAGGGGGAAATTTATGCATTCAAGGGATTTCTTGGATGTCACTACTGTATTCCTTTCCAGTGAAGAAGAAGAAGGTCATTGAGGGAGCACATGAGAGACAAAGGATTGGTCTTATTCAATAAAACAATTTATCAAAAAAAGAGAGAAATGCACAAATATGAAAATGCACAGTCTTTGGCACCCCCCCAGCACTTGTATAGTCTTCCATTAACTGTTATTAGACTGGAGTACTGCCCTGTTCATCAAACAGCACTAACTATGAAGCTGAACAATCGAAGCACATGTAGCATTAACTTAAACAAGTAATTTTATACTCACCCAAAACACTCTCCATCACAAAAAAAGTGGAAAAAGGCTTATCTTTATCTCTCATGTACTGATTTGGGCTTGCACGAAAATTGATGTTGGGTACCAAAGGTCCTTTAGCATGCACTTGCTGAATGACCCTCTGTAATGTACAGTAGAATATTAAAGATATTTAATATAGGATGAGGCTTCTACTCCCTCTCATACTTAACATTGTCTCTTAGTCGTTTAACTGCCAGTAGCTTCCCCTGCCTAACTGCACAAGAGGAAAAGGTCCTAATGGGTGATGCACACATGAGGAGTAAATAGACGGACTCAAGGTGTCAAACTTTGTTGGGATATCGACCTGTCCTTCCTAAGTTACTAAAGAAAAAGCAAACAGTTTAGCTTTATTTTAAATGGGACCAATCTAGTTGATATCTCCCAAACACTGCCTATTAGGCGCCAAGCCTCCTCCATTGCATACTGCCCTGCCTCTCTTTTCCCTCTTGCTGCCAACAAGTGCTTCACTGGCAACACAATGGCACGATGAAGCTCGGGAGGGAGTTGTTGAGGGTGAAAAGGACATATTCAGAGAAATGGACCAAGAGTAGAGCAAGCATGGACGTGTACAAAGAGAACAAATCTATATTTTGATAAACAATTCTATGATGCTCCATGACTTCACAGAAGGCTTCTTGTTTGGGAAGAGCGCGGGGAAGCTGAAAATATAAAACAAGTCTCAAACAAACGGAGGGAAGAAAATGTGCGGGTGGAAAAGATGAAAGAAAAGAAGTATTCCTTCAAGTTGGGGTGTGCAACATAATTTACCCCACAGGTGTTGGGGAGAAAAAGGTTTCTGAAAAGACCTTTAGCAATGACTTACTCTTGCCTGTTCAGACATGGAAAAGACAAAGGTGGACAATAAGAATAATGGAAAAAATGCATTTTTGTAACTTTGTTTACCAGCATGACTACTTTGCATGACTGTCTTTTCGGCAAGCCCTTAGTTGAAGACAAGGGTGCTAGAAATACAAAAAAGGTATATATAAAATAAATTTAAAAAATGTTATATGCAATTAATGTTTTAAAAAAGATTATAATTAAAGAGAAGAGCTATATTTTCTTTTGAGAATTAAGAAAATGTGAATATTGAAACATGTATGTTTGCAAAGTACACCCTAACTATGTTTTGTTTGATGAAATCTCTCTGCTACTACTGCCCTACACTTTTCATTCCAGTGTTTATAATCTCTGCCATGGTTTTTACTTTGAAAGCGTTAAGCAGCATACCTTCTAAGCATTCAGTCGACCAACTTTGCCCGTAGCATCTGAGCAAAGTGCGCTAGTTGTTGTCAGTCACAAAGTCCATGTTTCCTCCTTGACTTGTTTGCACATCTTCCGTAGCAAAAGCAGCACCCATACCGAAACAGCAGCTCTCCATGTCGCAGTTCTGAAAGCTTGATTAATAGTCATAGTTTGCTTGTTTTCTTTGGCAATAATGTAAGTGTTGTCTCGACTGTAGCAGATAAAAAATTGAGTTGTTTTGAGTTACCTTCAAAGCTACGCTATTGAAGGGATTCTTTAGATCCTTGAATGCCTCATTTGCAGAGATAGCAGAATCCCCATCTGAAGGAGAACAGACCAATAAGATTATAGAAGATGCAATATGACAAAAAGTTGAGAGATTTTAAGTTTGCATGGAATTAATTGCCATTCCAAAGTCAGAGCGTGGGCTGTAGGGACTCAGGTGTGCTCATAGTGTGTGTGGATGTAGTTTGTTGTTTTGCTATTTTCTTTCTAACACAATGAATTCTAATATATAGAAAAATAATAATGTGAACACCTCACAGTGACGTGTTGAAAACTGAAAAGAAAAAAAAATGCATGCATTATGACTTGATAATCTCTCAAGGGGGAACAGAGTCTTGCCATTTCCCTCCAGTTTTCTGTCATTGTTCCTGTCATGATTCCAGTCTGGATAACTTTATAAACACTGTGCCGTGTTGTAGAGCAGCAAAGTCTTCCTCGGAGTCGCAACTGAGAACTACCTGCACTCACAGTGTCAGCATGAGTGTGTAGAAGTAGCTCGTCTTCATTTTTTTTAAAAGGTCAGGTCTTCACATCTGTCATTTCCGTACGGTCGAGTTCTTGTCATTCCGCTGGCAAGCTCATTGCATCACACAACGCAGTCATGCTAGCACTAATCAAAGAGACCCAGAGCTTCCAAAATGATGTCAGAAAGTAAGACAGAAAGGGTAAGAAGCAGTTCACCTGGGGGAGACGGGTAATACTGAAAAGCTGAAGGAACACAAAGGCGATCCGAGTATTGAGGGGTCTTCAAGAACTACTTCTTTAGTTTGGTTTTCCAAGTGAGTTTCAGGCCCCGCTGGTCCGGGGTGTAGCTCAGGCAGCTGATTGGTCCTCCACTCATTCCTTGTGCATCTCAGCAGGAGGCTCACCAGAACACGATGTGATGTAGACTGCAGAGAGCGTTCAACAGTGCTGTTGAGTCTGCGCAGGTTTTACAGGGTCTACAACCTTCTCTACTTGCAAAAATGTTTTGGTAGAATCTTAACAGAAACACAGTTCACATTTTAGAAACTTCTCAGAGCTTGGATGGCCACAGAAATATTCCAGAGGTGGTGTGCACACCGGCAAAATAAAACGAAAAAAAAAGAAAAGAAATGCACTTCACCCAGCTCTTTGGGCTGTTCTTTCTTTTTCTTTTTTTTCAGGTTCACTATTACTTTATTCAACATTACTTTGTACTCCAAATTGCTACTGTATATGTCAGAGGTAGACTGAAAAGTATGTTGTCGTTTTTTTCCCCTAATGCATAATACTGCCATTTGATTTAGCCTTGTTGAACAGAATGAGTTACAATGTTGATTGCGCTAAGTCTGTTTTATTTTTTTAAATGTTTCAATCTGTAAAAAAATGTATAAAAAAAGGCACCTCATACAACCAAAAGATCAGAAATGTTAGTCTGATATGTCCTCCACAGATATATGGAAGGTGCCACATGGTCCTCGGACTACACATCCTCTGCGGTATTCTGTTATGTTTTACTCACACGTTTGTTCCTTTGTGAAATGTTTTCATTGTGTCTGTTTTTGTTTGAGGACACTGTATGCAATCCACACCATAATTGCCACTGATCGACACTTACTGTAAGCTCCCTGAGACACAGATGTGCTGTCATCAGTTTAGATGGTTTCAGCCGCCTTTCCAGAGTTACATAGCAATCACATATATCTAAAAAAAATATTTTACAAATTGATAAGACTAGAGTTGTTTCAGAGCAAATTATATCATACTATATAGAGTTTTGTAATATATTAAATTTTATTTTAATTAGAAAATATGACAAACGTCAAAACCTCTTTATAAACCTCTAATTTATTGCATCCACATAAGCATCCCAAAGATTCATTTTACATGATATTGTTGTGTAAAACAGACTTAGGTACTGGTCCATTGTACTGTGGTCTTAAATGGGGCATGAATGGGGAGACGAGGTGATCATGGGAGCGTCAAGTTCTGACTTATGCCGGATTTCATTTTTGAAATGTTGGGACACGAAGAACAACTCATCAAGAACTGTATAAAGTATATTTCAATGGAATGTTCATGATCTATCTTTTTATATTTCGAAGAGAAAAAAAAATAGAAACATATCAATAAAGCGTCATAATTGAACATATTTCTACTATTGAGACTTAAAATGTATGAATGTCAATGCAATCTATTGTGAACCAACCTGCATTGCAGCTTGAATGAATAACTGAACAACAGTCATGAGATTCTTTTTTAGAGACAATGCAATTGCTTAAAACTCACTGAGATCAACCTAAAATAAATGAAAAGTAATCTCAGTTGTGTGTCGGTTTGTTTAAATGAACTAATTGAAAGCAAAATGAGCCTGCATGCATAGAGACTAGGTAGGGTATGAAGTTTTGAAGTGGCTATCACAGTTAACTGTGTTCATCAAGCTGACAGAAGCAGGGAGACCACTAAGCACTGACTGATGTAATCAGACTTGAAATGTGGAGGCAAAGAAATCCAAAGTGTTTAAAGCTGCAAAAGATTGACATGTTGGGTGTGACTGAAAGTCAGAGGACGTTTCCAGGATTTTGCCAAACATCCCAGGAGTTGAAAATATAGATAATGGATCTTTAGATCTAAAGAAATCTGGAACTGGGTCCAGATATTTTGGTGCAAGGAGGTAATCTAAAGTAATTTTCTCTTTAAGATTAGAAGCAAAATTGTTTATCGTAAACATTCAAAAGACTGAGACACACTAGAATATGCAAACACAGAACCTTCCAAAAGTATGACTTATTTCACACTGATGTCACATTAAACTACAAACTGAACAAAAACTTGTGTTCAGCCTCCTTGAGCCTACTTTCTATTCTAGATTAGGACATCCACAGACATGATTTCTGTTATTATTTTCTTAATTGTAAAAGAGCTTAAGCTCTCTATATTCTATAAAAAAGTGACTTTTGTAAGGCTAACAACAGAGTTTCGATAAGATTTCGGTCTGTACTTTGAGCCATTCTCACACATGAACATGCTCAGAGCTTGTTAATTCTGTCTTACATGTATTGTAATCGCTAAAAGGTTTTCTTCAAGTATCAGATCAACTGAGCAAGAGGTAGGAAACATCCTGGACAGTCCGCCCATCAACTAGAGGAAAATAAAGAGGCACACACAGACAACTAAGACAACTAACTAAGCTAACAGTCATGTTTTTAGATTGTTCGAGGGAGCTGTAGTAGAGAATCAAGTGGAAGAACATGCAAACTTCATGGAAAGGTATTCCCTCCAAAGACGTTTCTACTGCAATGCAAGCTGTGCCACTGTGCAGCCCTATGTGTAACCATGAATTGCACGTTTCCGTTGATAAAAAATCCTAAAAGCTACACATCAACAGTATACTTATAACATATAAAAATCATAAAAGCGCATGTGAAAAGCGCATTAAAAAATGTGCAATTGGAAAACTAAACATTTATATATACACATAAATTTGCATTAGATGGTTACCTATGTAAAATTGCAGAAATGTCAGAAGTACTTCAGAGTATTAGGAATACTTAAAAAGCTAGAGCAGTTTTAAGTTTTGAAAGCAGAATAGGAAGGACTTATTTAATACAAGCTTTCTCTGTTGCATTTTTGGGAATATATTCATTAGTTTGTTGAATCCATATTTTACCTATTATTCTACACTAAGCAGACCCAAAGAAACTCTGTCAAGTTGAATGGAGACAGATCAGATGACCATACAACAAACTCCTCTGTTACTAAACATTACCTCCCTCTAGTGGTAAACCATCGTAGTGTACTTTATTAAAAGAATGTTATTTGAAAATGTGATATTTTTATGTCTCAAACGTCTGAAAAAACTCCATAAAGAAATAAATATTTCTTTTTTTTTTACATGGTTTAGGATGGCACTTTCCATTAACACTGGAAGAAATCTGCAAAGGAATTAGTAGTAGTACTATTATTACAATTGGGATGCCTGATTACTGTCTACTGACTACTGTCTCTTAATGAGTAAATTATAAATTTTATTAGCAAATCTTTTTGATTTGCCTAAGACACATACTTTTTCTAAATAATTACAAGATTTCTTATTTTTACACATGCAAATGTGCTTTTTTAGAAAGGATGCAGGAGACTAAATTACTTCAAGGACATTTACAAATCTTTATGAAGGTAAAAGCTGCTTTCTGTGTGGCTGTGTAAAGGTTTTAGGGGATGCTTCTTTACCAAAATAAATCACTTAATAGAGTCAAGTCCCAAGTAAACGCTTCATGTTGAGTCCTTGAGTCGAGTCAAAGTCAAATATGTATCTGACATTTTCAAATTATTTGTTTTTATTAGTACAGCCTCTCCTTTTTGTAAAAAAAAACTATTATATAAAACACCATTGAAATGTATTTTTAAAAAGAAGCTTTGACATTTTTAAAGTACAGTCAGGGCCTCATATTGGTCGAAAGCACCACGTTGTGGAGGGCAATGGTGCGATTTAATAGGGAGGTTGAAGGTTGTCCTCATTGCTGAAGTGGAGGGGACAGGACAGGAGGAGGTGGAGGGTTCTGCCAAGGGTCCAATTTCAACACGACAGCGTTCCTAAAACATTTAGTGCTCTGAGAGACAAGGCACGATCCTGGATGTTGCTTGAGCAAACAACTGGAGGCAGGGGCTGTGACCAGGCTGATCTGTGAGTCTAACTGGACACAGCGGATCACCCCACCGGATCAAACCAGACAGCCGAAGGAAAGACTTGTTTATGTGACAAACATGATGACAGGGGAAGGACTGAGTACCTGATGAGCAGCAGGCGGTGAACAATCTGATTCCTCATTCTCCCATTAGTGTCTTTCAGCAGGTCTTGTTACCGAATTGTGAGTACACTTTCTTTTCACGCTAACCCTCAACCAACTTTGCTTGTTGTTTTTCTCCTATATAAAAGCAGATCGATGATATGTGATAAAAACCTACCATGTTGACTAACTAAAACTGCTGCCATTTAATACTGTTGCCATCTATAACTCATGTCACCAGAAATCCCATTGACAGATTTTATCCCTCTGGTTTTAGACAGGGTCGACCTTTGAGTCCAGTAGTACTACGAGGTTTAAGGCGAGAGGTTGACTAAGCTCACTGAAGGGAAAGGAATGGAAAGTGGGGACCCAGGGGAATGTGAAGAAGGAGGTAGAGGGAACGAGGGGAACATAGAAAAGGACAAACATCTGAAGAACCAGCTCAACACTGAGGAAAAGGGAGAGAAGGAGAACAAAGGCAATGAGAATGAGAAGAAGACAGAGCGGCGACGTTCTGGGGCTCTATGGAGGAGCGGATGGGCTCTGAGTGAGAGACTGGCCATCAATGTTTCAGGAATGCGCTACGAAACACAGCTTCGCACCTTAGCCCAGTTCCCCAACTCCATGCTCGGAGATCCCAGGCGGAGATCTCGGTACTTTGACCCACTTCGGAATGAGCTCTTCCTGGACCGTAACCGAGCCTGCTTCGACGCCATCCTGTACTTCTACCAGTCAGGCGGGAGGCTCCGCAGACCTGCAAACATACCCCTGGACATCTTCATGGCCGAGCTGATGTTTTACGAGCTCGGAGAGGACATTGTGAACCGTTTCAAGGAGGACGAGGGCTTCCCTAAAGAGGAGGAGAGGCCCCTACCATCCAATGAGGTCCAGAGAAAAGTGTGGATGTTGTTTGAGCACCCTGAGTCCTCGTCAGGGGCCCGTATCATTGCCATCATCAGTGTAATGGTAATAGTAGTGTCCATTCTCATCTTCTGCCTGGAAACGCTGCCTGACTTCAAAAAAGAGGTTAGGAACATAATGTTCTACACCATGTGTCAGAAAAAGAATAGTGGACAGGTTTTTTTATGGTTTTGGCACATATGTAGATTTCGATTTTATAAAAATGGATACATATTAAGTAATCTAGTTAACATGAGTTACACCATCATTTAAAATGAAAGATAAGCCAACAGACGTGACAGAAAATAGTAATTATTCCTAATAACATAGTTGCACCATTCTTTTTCTGGTCACTCTTTTTAGGTACACATGGTTTGTCTGCACAAGCAAGGTTTATAACCAGCTTGGAAAGCAATGATTTAATGACATGTGGTTAAGTGACTGTAATAACACTTATTTACCAGTAGCTGTTCCTCCCAGCGTTGCTTTGATCAGAAGTCCAAATCTGTAACATATTTTGACCGTCCACTAGTACAAATTGGCAGACAAGAATTAAAAGTAAAAAGGAGTCATACAAAATTTTAAGTATAAAAATATCAAGCATAATACAATCAAGCTAGGTATTACATGTGGTAGGGAACAACCTGATGCACATTAGGTAAATAGTTTACAAAGAGGAATGAAATTGAATTAAAAGGTAAGAAAGGGAAGGAATAGGCATGAAATTGAACTAAATTTGGGACCTGAAACCATTACCTTTATTATATTGTTTTCATCATAATTAATATATTTATATTTAATATAATCAGTAAATTAACTAATAATGGCAATATTTTGTATTACACTCTATATCCATTGATTTGGATCCTATTAAATAAGACCCGTATAGTACGAGCCTGTTCCAATCT
Organism: Orestias chungarensis; assembly: GCA_032876305.1. Lineage (NCBI taxonomy): Eukaryota > Metazoa > Chordata > Actinopteri > Cyprinodontiformes > Cyprinodontidae > Orestias > Orestias chungarensis. The sequence goes on along the minus strand of JAVLVB010000421.1, from coordinate 790,053 downwards.
AAGCTAACTCTAAGTCACATCCTGCTAGTAGTTATCATTTCATGTTACTTTTTTAATTTAGACTTAGAGAAGAACACAACCTACTTTAATTATTAGTTTTCAAAGTGGGTACAATACCTCACCCAGGCAGGAATTATATTTCCTATCCTAACCCTAAATGTTCACTTATTGATTTTGCAGATATAGTCTTTCCAATTTTTTCGACTGAATCATATTTCCACCCTTGTGTCTAACCCGCCGCCGACATCTTTCAACACAAACATTTGCCATCGGCGACAATAGGCAGTTTAGAAATTCTCTCCCTGGTGAAAACCTAATGGATCTATCTATTAACACGTCCACGTTTTAATATTTAGTGTAATGGTATCTGAGCAAAAAAAAAACCTTTAACAGCTAAATGCTGCACATTTTACAGCCTTCGTATCAAATCACCAGAGTATAGAGTTTTTAATGGAATATGTTTGACTATTTAGGTCGAAAGAAATATGATACCATGTGAAGCAAGTGTTTAGGTAAACACTGTCTTGGAGAGTGCCACAGTGTTGGAAGGAAAAATACTGGCACGAAAAACTTTTGGCCAATATGCCTGGATGCAGACCAGAGAAAGAGTGCGAGAAGCTCAGGGTGTGATTATTTTAGCTTGCTGTTAAATCTGATATGGATTCAGGAAGGGTACAGAGAGTGTCGCTTGGGAACTGGAATACAGATAGAGTGAAGGGACAGTTAGGTGTGTTAATGAAAGGTCACAAATGACCGTACACATGAGCAAGGGTGAGCCAAAGCTCGCTGATGGCTTCGAACCAATAATTCAAAGGTCTCGCCGGATGAGCAGCATATAGTGGGTCAAGTTAACACATTCCTACAGGAGTGTTGTGCTGCGCCAGGTTGGCATTGCTGCCAGGAAAGTACTGTAACACACTCCTGTCCAAGTCAGAACGCCTACTCGACTACACTGGCAGAGTTACACAGCGAGATGGGAATACCGATAAAGGTATAGATGGATGAGGCACTGCGGAGGAGGGCACTCATGTTTCTTCTTCAGGATCCTAAAGGGTTATATTTAGTCTTAGGAGAGCCCATGGAGCGGATCAACACATACTGTAAATATCCAGCGTTAGTAATAAACACTGACAGTAACCTGCTACTGAAAGTCATCATCAATTCTCCCCGTTCATTTAAGATTCTTTGAAATGTATAATTGTGTGAGGATATATTACACACCTCCCTTATAACGTCCAAAACATGTTGTTCTGAGTTCAGGTCATTTATCATCACACTTTTGACTGTTGGTGACTGAGACATGTTTTAAGTATCATATCGTCATGAGCAGGAATATGATGATAAATGACTTGACAGATGGAACAACAGGTGGTTTGAGGAAGCGCCAAATGTAAAAGATGTTCAGCATGCAGCCTGAAAATGAGAAATCTGATCTCAGTTACACAATAAATATCATAGTAGCTTACCAAAAAATGTTAGATGAACTATGAATAATTCTGATGATAGATAAGTATTTAATTAGTTGTCTATGTGGATCAGTAGATGCCATAAACTAACATTGGAACCTGAAAAACCTCAAGTTAGTTAGCCTAACTTAGCATAGACATTGCTAACATAGTGTTTTACCAAGGGAATCTACATGATTGGTTAGACAGCTTTAAGAGAACTGCTGTATTTTGGAGTAAATTCAATATGTTTTTACTCATAAAAGCAAAAGACTGGGTAAAAGATGCAAAGGCTGTTAAGAGAAAAAGAAGGATCAGTGGCATACCTATCCATTTAGCTATGTGCTCTCTATGTTAGGTCACTACATTTCTTACCATAAAAGAATGCGAGATGAAAAGTTAAAGCAGTGCAGGTATGTTAAAGCAAGGAAAGGAAAAGTTAAAGCAGGTATGTGGTGCACACAAAGCAAATGCAGGCCATTCATTGTCCTAGTGGTCATTTAGTTGCACTTTTCCTGCTTCCAACACACTGGATTTTTTCAAAGACTTATTTGTAGACTTCAGTTGACCTGAAATGTTTAAAGGTTGTTTAAAACATCTAAATGTATTGTTATTTATTTATCTGACAGAGCTAATCTATTTTACTGTTATGACCATTATCATTTATACAGCAGCATAGTTTGGTTTTGATTGGGGTACAAATCTCATAAGCATTATTTTCTATCTTTCTAATCAACATGATATTTTGTGTTTTTTTAGTTTATCATCATTTCACCTGTACCTTGTAAAATATTTCAGACTGTTGCTGTATCTCCTGTCTTTTCTTCTTTAGGATTACCACTCACATGGTAAGAACTCTTCTGAGAACACACTTCCTCCCCAAAGTCTTTTCAACGACCCCTTCTTCATGGTGGAAACCATGTGCATCTGTTGGTTTTCCTTTGAGCTTATTATGCGCTTGTCCAGCGCTCCCAGCAAGGTCCACTTTTTTAAAGATGTCATGAACATCATTGATTTCAGTGCCATACTACCATATTTTGTCACCCTGGGGACAGAGCTAGCCAAAGACGATGACACGTCTCCGACCACATCCTTGGCCATCATCAGAGTCATCAGATTGGTGAGAGTCTTCAGAATCTTTAAGTTGTCAAGACATTCCAAGGGCCTCCAGATTCTCGGTCAGACATTAAAGGCAAGCATGCGGGAGCTTGGGCTACTTATCTTCTTCCTGTTCATCGGGGTCATCATCTTCTCCAGCGCTGTCTACTTTGCTGAAGCAGACCACCATGCAACAGATTTTGTTAGCATACCGCATGGTTTTTGGTGGGCAGTCGTCACAATGACCACAGTGGGGTATGGTGACATGTACCCAGCCACTGTGTGGGGTAAAATGGTTGGCTCAATGTGTGCCATCGCTGGTGTTCTTACCATTTCACTGCCTGTTCCTGTCATCGTGTCCAACTTTAGCTACTTCTACCATAGAGAAACAGAATGTGAAGATCACAATGAGTATACCCATGTGCAAACATCCCTTTGGGAGGATGAGGAGACTGAAGGAGAGGAGACAGAGGAAGGGGATAGGTATCAAGATCCAGAATTTTATGCCAGTGAAGGAATCTGCAGCCCTCTGAACGGGACTTTACTTGGTGGACTATGTGCGGTACAGACAGAGTACACAGGAAGGAACATGTATCTGAGGGAACCATTAGTAACACAGGTTTAGAGATTGTAGGGATCTATATCAACTTTATTCAGAGACACAAGAATTGTAAGCAAATAAGCTAACACATTTTAAAAAAGTCAAAAAGGCTGGAGGAACTGTAAAAGGATGATTTTTAACTTTCACTTTGAGTATTGGACAATCAAAGTTATATACATCCTAAAAACCTTGTATTGTCTTATTATTATTTATTTACTAATTTATCAAGAAAAAAGCCTATTTCACAAAACAGCTTAAACTACCTGGACCTGTCCTGATCCAACTCCACATTCTGAATACTATTTGTGAAAAGTACACAAAGGTCATATTTGTCTGTTGTTAATTACCTTCTATGTTTGCTATGCTTTGGAAATCATAACCTTAATTTATGCATTACTGCTCAGTGTTTTATACTATTTTAACAATTTTCCTAAAAAGTAGCTTTATCTCTAGGCTTTTACAGTAAAAAAAAAAATTTATTAAACATTTATGTATATAATAAGGTTGATAAATGTATTACTCCCCAATGTAATCTTTTTTGTATTTTATGATAAAAGAAAAAATAAATGAATAACAAACATTTTTATGCTGCCATATCAGAAATCATGTTTTATGTTTGAGCTGCAGAGAAATATCTGACTGTCAAGTATTTATCATCCAATGATGTACTTGTAATGTTATCTGTTTCAGGAAAACTCACCAGATGACCAACAAAAGCTATTCAGACTAATGTACGGCTGCTTGAGTAAACCATTTTAGTAATTGGCTCCAGTTTGTCAGTTTAACAAGCAGTAAAGTTTGAACAGATACAATTAATTTTTTGGTGGTTAAAGTCCAGATCCCTTCTTACGAAAGCAATAAGAAAATGATGAAAACATGTCTGTGGGATTTCCGATATTACACCAACACGTTTTTAAACGTGGGAAGGAAAAGATATATATAATTTTAATATACTTTTATGTACATTTGATCATACTAGTTTAGATCTATGATTTCAACAAGGTATTTTTTTTCTGTTTTTTAGCAGCAAAGTGACTAAACTCATCAATTTTGTGATGCGTTTAGTGTTCACCTTTCATGAGGTTTTTAATAAGTAAATGTACCTTTCATTGCCGTGCTCCCTGCAAAAAAAAGAAAAGAAAAAGAAATTATATATATATATATATATATATATATATATAGTATACAGCTAATTTTCTGTTTGTTTAACCATCTCTGTGATTTGACCCTTAGATAATTTGATAATTTTGTTGAAAAGCAACTGTTGATCATTGTTTACTTTATGGTGGAGGCCAGCAGATTGTACTTTAAATTTTCTCTTATTCTGGTAGAAAAACAAGTCTATTGCGTCACAGATCCTCCACTAACAGTCACCAGGAGGAGCTTTTACAGGAATTCTTCCTGTATTTTATAACAAATTCAACAAGAATTTTTGAGTTTTAATCAAATTGAGAAAAGCATTCAGCAAACATTACATGTTTATGTTTGTGATGGTAGAAATACATTCCAAACAATTGGCAAATCTCATGAAGCATCAAATGGTAATCCCGGGGACTTAGTGACACTAAAACGGCTCTGTGTTCTGCAGCAATCTTCCTCGTTATCCTCCTCATACAACCTAAGGAGAGGCATAGCTCTCCAATCCAAAAAGCTTGGAACGACAGCCCTCCCTGATATCATATTTAGACACTGAAAAACAAGTAATCAAATAAAAATCAATCACTCAAAAATACTTTATTCCTCCCAAAGGGAAATAAATAATTATTAAATATATAATAATTGACTACTTATTACTTTAAGCGGTCTTTATGACTAGAAAAGTTATATTACTATTTAAGTTCAGTCGAGTTACCATTTAATTAGACATTTTTATAAACTGATCAATAATAAAAAACAAAAAAAGTAAAGATTCCAAACATCTGTAACCCAGATTTACTAAATAATTTCTATGTTAACTGTTAGGGGTAGCAACATTGGCAATAAAACAAACAAACAAACAAACAAAACAAATGTTTTTGCTTGGAATATATTCTTATTCTAATTAAAGCCCTTCCAATGAAGTGATCAGCGTGAAATCATAATACTGTAATAAAAGGTGGTCTTTTTGAACTGTTTAAACAAGCAGTAAGTTGCCAGAGTAACATATATATCTTCCTAAAAACAACAACAGTATATCCAGTATTTTCTGATAAAGTTACTCATAGAACAGATCAAAGCTTTCTATAACCATCACTTAAGCCAAGGCAAGGCAAGTTTATTTGTGTAGCACATTTTCGTGTACAAGACAATTCAAAGTGCTTTACATAGGAAAAAAGATCAGAAAATGAAACAATAAAATCAGTTTTGAATTTAAAAGAAATAAAATGGAATAAAAATAAAATAATAATAATAATAATAGTAAAAATATTCTCAGTTGCTATATTCACAGTTAAATAAGGCTGTTTTCAGCCTGGATTTAAACAACAGCAGAGTTGAAACCTGTCTCACCTCTTCAGGAAGACTGTTCCAGATTTTAGGAGCATAAACTGGAATGAAGCCTCCCCTTGTTTGGTCCTGACTCTGGGCATCAGCAGGAGGCCACTACCTGAGGTTCTCAGAGTCCTGGCTGGTTCATATGGCTCTAACATGTCAGATATGTACTTAGGGGCTAAACCATGGAGAGACTTGTACACAAGCAAGGCTGTTTTAAAGTCTATTCTTTGAGTGACAGGAAGCCAGTGCAGAGACTTGAGCACTGGACTAATGTGGTCATATTTCCTGGTTTTGGTCAGAACCCGAGCAGCAGCATTCTGGATGTTCTGAAGCTGTCTTAAGGCCCGTGTAGAAAGCCCAGTGAGCAGGAAGTTACAGTAGTCTAACCTGCTAGAGATAAAAGCATGGATAAGTCTTTCTAGGTCTGTTTTAGAGACTATTTTAAAGCACTGTAGCTCTGTGTTACTGGTGTTGCTTTAAAAAAAATGAAACAGTAAAGAAAGGAATCCAAAAAAAGAAGATTTTATTTAATCTTAGTTTTCACATTGTTTCTTTGCTGAATCTGGAATTTAACTAAATGTACAAATTCAACAATCATATTGGTTTGTGCCATTGTTATTTTCATCCATTAGAGGGCGGTCCTGCTCTCAGATAATTTTTACACACTTTTGTCCATGAAGGTGTTGACCATTGCCCTGGATTACTTCCTGTAAATCCCCCAATGCAGAATTGCTTCTGTCAATCATTCCAATCAATTTACTCTGAGGATTTTTCTAAAGTCTGAGAAAAGAAACAAAAATACCCCACAAAGTCTTATTGAAGTCCCCTGAAAATGGAAACCAAATACCTCTGGTCCAGCTTGTTCATATTTTCCCAAACATTTTTCAAGCCATGCTCAGAATGATGAACATTTTAAACCATTTTTAAATACGAAGTGCACAAACATGAAATAAATAAATAACTTAAGTCAATCTTAATTACACTTAAACATTCTGAAAAGCAAATTAAAATAATAAATAAACAGTCGGAACTGTTTTAAAACCCAAACAGTTCTGACTTGTTTGCGATGCATCGTTTTACTGGTCCATAGACAACTGAGGACTAACCACCATGTTCTGTCCTATCCCGAAAAGATCATCCGAATCCATGTTGAAGTTCCTGTGAGTTTTTGTCAAATCTTCAGTGACGTTCTCCAATGTTAAAGTGTTCCTGAGGGGTAAGAATCTTGTGAAAGGAACTGAGTGTCGATCGTGAGAATTTCTGGATGCCAGTGATAAAGGAATGCCATGGTGGGTGTTGAGGAAACGAGTGTATCCGTCAGCCAGTAGAATTTCCCTGAAGGAGCAGTCAGCTTCCTCATAAGTACTCTGAAATTAGTGGAAATAATCAGAATTTTGCATCAGTGTGAGGGAGAAGAGAGGTAAAACGAGTCAAAAGTTAGAAAGGTTTGAATTTTCTCTTGTCTTACCTGTCCCCTTAGATTCCCGGCGCTATCCATGCAGAGAAACAGGGATGATGATTCTCCCTTTATGACTATATGCCCCGGTTTAACAGATCTTAACTGCAACACACCTGGAAAAAAAAATCAGGCTCAGTTTTTCTTTGTCTCAATGTGGGATTTTTGTATTCCATTAAATAAAGATATTCAAATCAAAGATTAGATTTTCAAAAAAAATTTAATATACGATTATTTGACTGTAGTAATGGTTTGACATGCTTTAAACATGTTTTAACATTTTCCTCATCAGTCATTACTTACTATAAGGAGTCTTAGCATCACTTCCAGCCACTCTCCCATCCAGATTTATTTGCAAATACAGGCCATGTCTGTGATTTTCTGCAGAAAACATGATGGAAGGAATAAAATCAGCACAATCAAAATAATGATTAAAAAAATCTAATTATGAACGGTTTCTTTGTGCACTGGACTCTCACTTTAGCTAAAAGGTGGAAAAACAAATGCTTTACATACCTGTGTAGAGATGCACCTCTCTGAGCTGATTTCTGAAAGCAAAGATTGGATTGGACTCAGAGAGATAAAATGACCTTGAAAAGGGAAATGACAGGATTAAAAAAAGGACAAGAAACTGGTAGAAAAAAAGATTTTTGGGAAATGAAAGCATTTTGATAAAGATATAAATGGACTGTTATATGAAATAAACACAAAATAAATAGCAATAAATAACAGGTAAAAAATGAATTGTAAATAAATATGAAATTCTTGAGTCTTTGTGAGCAGCGTCTGAACTGAAAGAAGTTTAGCGCCCTTATAAAGGAGTTAGGAGAAGGAGGTCCAACTTCACAAGAGTATGTGTGAGTCAGACATGTCTACATATGCTTAATAAACTGGGACCAATGCAGAGTGGAACACCTGCATTGCCATAATCTTTTTTAGCCAATTTTATTACATTTTGTGTTACAATTTGTATTTCCGCCAATAATTTTTTGCTTTTTTTTTCTTTATTGAAGAAAATCAATCAAAAAAAGTCTTTCAATTAAATGCTTTACCATATGCAGCAAATTTTAACAATGCCCCAGTCACTGTTTACATGAACTGTTCTACATATTACCTCAACACAGAGCAATGCAACTCCAGCGAGCTCACACAAACAAACTCACATCAGTGATGAAGATCCCTTTGTCACGTTCACACGACATTTACTGTAACTTAGCGTGCTTCCCCTGCTCTCGTCCACTTGAAAAATAAACAGATTTCCAAACTGAAAGAAGATATAACCCTAACACATGGCTCTGCGTCACGCGCTGGATCAAAAAGTGGGATGTGATATTGCTAGGAAGTGACGTCAAAAATGTTTTCAACCTTATGGTGTTTATTCTGTTTGATGTGTGATGAGTGTTTCGGAGAGAAAGAGAAGGAAGGAGTGGGTTGAAACTGATTTCCAAGCAGTAGAAGTGTTTACAGGACTGCAGCTGTGCAGACAGCAGAGACAAGCCGCACGTCAGGCTTTAAACTCACCAGTTAAGAAACTTTGCCTGGCATTCACCAAAACACTCCACATTGCATCAGTGCTTATCCAGACATTGTGATTAAGTCTGTATGACATGTAAACGTGTTGGAAATATTTTATTGATTTTTGTAATGCAAAAGTAATCAGTCATCATACTTTAGAAACAGGAAAGCAAACAAAAAATGTTATGGCAAATAAATCACAGTAAATATTTCCAGTGTTTGCCATTTTCCAAGCGTATAACACATTAAAAAAAGCCTTTTATTAACAAAAAGAATGTTTACAATCATGCCCACCAAAACCGGAAGGCACAACCATACATAGATGATGATGTAGTTTCTGTGAGCACACTGTCAGGAAATCTCATACCAATCACATTATTTCCCAGATAAATATTTACTAAGAAAGAAAAATCTAAAGGTGATATGTGGCAGAACAAAACAAGGATGTCTTGTCCAGATTTTCTTTAAAGGTGACCAATACAAGTTATGTGGTTTACATCTGTAGAAGTAAAAAAGTAAGAAGGACTTTTTTCAGCTATAGTTAAACATCTCTCTGATGGATGTAATTGTTGTCTCCAGGTTCTGAAACAACTGGATCTTTAAATTAAGGAAATAAACCATGCAAGGGGATACAGCTGTGGGCTGTGTTCAATTTGAACATAAACGTGAACAGCCAGGAAGTTAACAGCCAGAGTGCCGAGGTCACTGCTGCTGTTATTTGTGCGCATATAAATTATTCAGTTTAGAAGCACTTCCCTCCACCAGATTCTTAACTTTTTGTGTGGAAATTATTAGTATCAAAGGTATTCTGATGCCTGCAGATCACGTTAAATCAATTAGCACTTGTTCGTTTTTTAATACAATCTTTCCATTATATTCAGCTTTCTCCCTTGGCTTGGAGTTTCTGTCTCGTTCAGTTTTTTTGCCTTATTTTTAACCTTCTTGGTTTTCTCTCTGTGTCTTTTTGCCCTCTACCACAGCTGTTCCTATTTCCCTGATTACCACACCTATGTTCATTGTCTTTCTCCACTCCTCCCTAAGCATATACACTAACTTTTCTTTGTTCTTTGCTGGTTTATCTGTTTTCCATTGCTAATCTTTCCTGGATTTTGCTCTGGAATATTTTTCCGTTTCAGAGTTATTTAAGACACGTAGTGATACTAAATGTTTTGTATAATGCAAATATTGTGTTATCACTTTTATGACCAAATATTTGACATAAAGTGTGTAAATTATAGTGTGGATGTTTTAGGATCCACCATAGTTTCTCTCTGACAATAAATCATCTCAAATTCTGAATCAGAGAATCAACTTTGCACGATTCTATGCATTGTAAGAAGGTTACCAGGTTGTTTGGAATGACTAAATTTAGACGCTATTTCTTATCAGACCGTCTCGGATCAATCAAAAGAGTCTTACTCCCTACTCTTCTAGATCCCTGTTCATCAGTCAGTGCAAGACAGATCAACCAGCTTCATTCATGGTAAGGCAAAAACTACAAAATCTACCATGTTACAGGTATGTTTTTTTAATTACAGCTTTTACAATAATTTTCATTATTATGTTACTACTCTCCAGTAATATGAATTTAAATCATAACACAATGTGTTTTTTTGGGTTTTTTTAACCAAAATGTACACATACAAGTAGCATATCTTAAATGTCCATAGTTTAAAACATATTTCCTTTTATCAACCGCAAAATGAAATTACAGTCAGCCTTAAAACTGAGTATGAAATGAGCATATGGTTTAATACACATACATACGTACTGTACATACATACAATAGCAGATGTCATAAAAATGATAAAAATAAAATACACACGTTTTACAAAGTCCTGACCCAAGCTTTCACATCTTTAGATGACGGATATAATGAATTTCACTCTGAAATGACATTTTGGCATGCATATTAACACAAATTCTCCCTATCTAAACTGTTTATTTTTTAAATCCCGGTTGGATCAGGAGTTTCTCATAAAGCACTTTTCCAACTTTCTCATCATTGGTCCTATTCACTTTTGTGCATCTCATCTTCTCTATGGCTTCAAAACACAAGTCAGTTCTCCACCCACATCTCCACCCAAGCACATGTCGAGATATTATTAGGCAGAGTGTTTCCTCCTATCAGTCTAAATTAGTCAGATTAGCTGAAAATATGCCCAACATTTTACTCTGAACAGGAATGCATTTCTTTCACAGTTGTAAAAAAAACAAAAAAAAACTGTACATTTGTTGTGTTGACATTACCGTCTCACGCTCAGAAAAATAAGATGAATTCACGATAGGCAATGGTCACTTTCTACTGACCACTTTCTACAGATTCAAACATCATTATCATGCCACAACTATGGAGAGAGGGAGAGAGAAAGAAAGAGAGAAAGGGAGAGAGAGAGAGAGAGCGCGAAGAGAGAGAAACAGATAAATAACTGAACATTCACTCATTACTTTGTCATTCTTTCCTTTCAGAAATCATTCACACACTGATTATTTTGGACACTTGGCTCCAAATGCTCTTGGTCGTCCTCTAGTGTCCGTTTTTGCTTCTGTTCTTCTGTATTTTCTTTTTCTTGAAACATTTTTATTTCAGGTTGGAGTAGAAGTGAGTTCTTAAAAAAAGAAATACAAAGAAAGATTTGAGCATACTTTATTATACATGGTTCCGTATCAAGTTGCTACAGGAGAAGGATCTCACCTACTGTGCTTATCTTTAGCAAGAGTATGTTCTTACAGAACCCGACTCTCCTTTGGGACCGGAGTTTGCTGACAAAGAAAATAAGGATTATTAACAAACATGGTTACAGTTTTCTATAGTTACTGGTCACCTGCGCAGGGTGTACTTAAGCAATAGATGGATGGATTTATCTATTGTTCCATGTGTAATTGGGATGTCAATTAAATACCAAAACCCAGCTAAATGTGGAAAAATATACAGAAAGATGCGTTAATAATTTCAGCTTCCTGTAGTTTCTGACCAGGCTTGCCCGTTCTGCAGATCTAGTTTTAGAACCTTTTAAACTTTAACAAACTAAGAAAAACAGCAGCATTTATGTAAGGCCAATGTATTGCTAATTTATTATGATGGCACAATATTCTTATCGCAATGGACTGTTTGCAGTAGAAAATGCTTGAAGTTTTATTTACTTTTATTTCTCTCACAATGATGACATATTTAGCTAGTAGGACAGAATCTCACGCAGGCAAAAGCTCAACACCAGACACAACTGAAATTTCAGTTTCATAAAGCTCAGATTAGAAGAATAGAAAACCAGAAAAATGACAAATGTATTAATCATGCAAGATTTTCCATTATTGTTCAGCCTTTAATTATACCGACAGAGTTACCAATGGTTTGATTCCAGTTACTACTGCTTTTTTGAATTTTAAAGGCAACTGTTTGCAACCGATTATTATTTTTTGGGTTGTATTCAAATCTTAGATTTTTAATTCTGAAGCATTCTGAAAACAATGTATAGTTTGTTTCCAACTCAAGATTAAACTTGACTTTGTCATGGTCTGTTGTAAAAAAAAATCTCAACATAAAGCCTTACTGTGATAAACATAAACAGTCAGCATGTGCTTAATTACAACATGTCTGCAACTGTAGCTTCAAACTAAAGGGTTGAACCGCATAGTCCTGCAACTCCTCACCTTCACTCTGGACTTTCCTCAACGTTACAGATGGGGTCGAGATGGCAGAGGCACGGAAGTTGGCGGGCAACGTCTCAGAGGAATCAGACGTCACCCCGCGGAGGTCCTTCTCCCGGAACATCTTCCTCCAAGATGGTGACCGTGTGAATGTTTTTGTGCCATCCTACAGGACAAAGGAAGTAATGGTGGTGATTTACGAACAGCAGCAAGCAAAGCAAAGGACTTCTATTAGACACTGTTAATGAACCACCCTTCGACAAAGCACTCTCTTTTTGATGCTTTAGCTTTACATGGTGTAACCAAACACCCTTGTAAACACAGCTGAACCGCTTCTGCATGCCTAGTGTGCATGTGCCAGCTGTGGCACATGCACACTAGTGCCCAAACTGCTTCATCCATAAATAAAAGGAAATTGGAACCTTTTATGAAATCAGTTCAACAAAGGCAAGAATTTGATGAATGAACATAAAAAAAAAAACTTTCATGTCAAATAAAATAGTCCTGATCAGGCTGGTTACAACAAAGTCACATTTCAATCTTCAAGCAGGGACAATTATGAGGAGCGATTTTACACTGACAGTTGGGTTTGTCGTACCTCATCAGGCCTCCTTTCCGTTCCCATGGAGATTAGAGCGTTATACTCTTTCGCAAGTAGCTGCCTTGCCTGCAAAAGCGAAAACCAGTCAGCTGACACAATAACGGCACAGGAATTGTTACTATGTACAATACCATATTAGACGGAAAATGAAAATTATCTTGAAATTAGAAAAGCAAAAGTTACAAAAATAAAACCCCATTCAATACATGCAGTAACCAATGCTTGAAGCACAGCACCTGTGTGTTCTGATTTGGTATCTGCAGAAGAAGTGCCAGGTCCGTGTAGTCAAACGTGTCGTCAAGCGCCAACAGAGCCCCGTGCACCCCACTTTCCAACAGGTTGTCTGCAAACTCTTTGAGACCAATTGACTGCACCCAACACATCACTCGCTCATTGGACCACACCATCACATCTGAGGAGAGGCACGCAAAAATATGGCAGGGATTATCTCAATATTAGATACATTATTGGAAACAAGCTCATTCTTTAAACTCAAATCTGATGATTTTGGGGTTTTTTTAAACATATCACAAGGCATTCAGAGAGAACTCCTGTTTGCTTAATCTGACTAGAATCTAAAGTCTGGATCATCCAGGAACCTCCCTTCTGTTTAGGGTTCTCAAAGGTTTCCTATAAGATTTTGATCTGATGGTTGAGAGAAGTGTGATCTGTGTTTATTAGCATTAACATTAACATTTTGCTGGTCAACCAATTCTTATTTTAACTGCAGAGTCTACCAGATTTTTATTCATCCGTATAACAGATTCTTTACTATACTGGGCAGATAACCTGGTAGGACAAAAGCCATCAGCTTACATGTACACAGTGCCTCTTCTGGCTCATTTAAGGGATGTAGTGGTACGAAAATTACCCAGTGTAACCCTAGCTACATTCAATATGTTTAATATTTTTAAAATTCTTTAGTTATTTCTGCACTTAATTTATATTTCAGACTATCAAATAAAAAGTTCTTGATTTTTTTCTTTCAAAGGCTTTTACTACATATTTTTCCAAGGAGAGCAAAAATATATGGGGAGTATGGTAATTTTGTAAAACTGAGGCTCACCTGTGTTCTGGTGCTGACTTTCTTCCCTCCTTCTCTCCAGCTCTTTCCTGTCATAGTTCAGGCGCTTCAAGCACATGATCCCGTAGTGAAGGCTCACCCTACACGCAGAGCAAGACACACATGTTTCAGAGGACTGTGGTGCAAAACTTAAAACGTCAGAAAGAGAATACACTTCTCCGTCTCACCTGTGAAAACTGTCGACCATCTTCAGCTGGCCTCTCAGCTCCTTCTTGGTGAGGTGATCAAGCATGCGGGCGTCCACAAGTGACTCCATGAAGTAAGAGCGATACTGGGGTAAACCAAGACTGGGCAGCCATTCGTTCCCCACCCACTCATGGTTCATGTCTCCATGGGCCAGAATCTGGAAGGCAAACAGCTCGACTTAAACAACAACAAGGGAACCTGATACAGTCTGAATTATGCATTTAAATAAAAAAGCTTTCCGCTGTATCTCAGAAATAACTTCATCTCTGTGTGTTATACACATTCTCTCTTATTTTCTACTACTGTGTGAACAATATTTTCTAGATAAATTGATGAATAATTAAGCTTTCAAGAGCATAAAACAGAACGTTGGGGTAATGATTGGGTTGACCTGACTTGTGAATCTGCATTTTTTCAAATGGCCTTTTGGAGGCGCACGGTTACAAAAGATGAAATAAATTCTAATCATCAAAGAAGGTAAAATTGTCCTTATGTGTTTTTGCCTTTAAATGCTTTTGTATTTTTGTATTTAATCATTCCTAAAGATTTTTTTTATTTAAAACTATTTTATAATTTACTATCAAACAGAATAAAGTAAATTACACTATGGAATAAAGAGAGTGGAAATATACTTATAATACGTAATATACTTAGCGGAAACATTCAGGTGTACCAGTAGAAAGTTAAAGGTAAATAAAAGCCAAACATTTATGAAAGGTAAAAAATTTAAATGATTGAAAAATAAGGTGTTTGAAAAATAAGGATACAGGTGTTTTAAAGTATTTTAAAGCTGCAGGATCATCTTGAGAGATACATGAAAACAATAATAATAAAGTCCAAATGCTTAAACCTGGTTCAAATTTAAATTCACAATTTTTTTGTGTTGTTTACTGTAGTTAATGTTAGAAAAAAGACATAATATTAATTGTAAAAACATGCATTGTATAGCATGTTAAGCTTAAGAAAAAAACAGACAAAAAGAGGCTACACCATGGGAAACAAATGTTATGTTGCAGTCAAAGGAGTTTCCAAGATAGCAATAAACCACCATATAATTCTTACTATTTTAGGGGATCAATCATAACATGAAATTTAAATAACGCAGAATAATAGGAATCAACGTTTTCTAATGTATAACTTAACTACAACCTCCAACACACAAGAGACTGCAAAATAAAATGTTAGCTTGAGTATTATTGAAATCCATCTTACCTGATCCCAGCTGAACTCCTTCTGCTCCTTGTTGGTTCAAAAAGAATGTGAAGAAAGAGTTGGAAAGACAAGGATAGACCACCAGGTAGGAGTATGATGTTGGATGTGCGCGTGTGTGCATATGTCACATTGAATCAGTGCCAGAACAGAATGGAGAGGAGAGGAAAAGTGGAAGAAGGAAAAGCTGTTAGTGAGTGAAAATTAGTTGGAAAAACACAACATCAAAACAGATTTTTAGGGAACAGCAGGGAAAAAAGGTGAAGCCAAAAACATTCCTAATCAGACACAAGGAAAAAGAAAAAAGCTCATGTTGAAATATATGGCTGTGTTAAAAAAAACCTTTACGTAAAAACTGTTAAATCCATCTAAAGTCTTAAAATATGCAAATATGTTTTGCTAGCATTTGTTTCAGTTCTTACTGGTTTGGTCGCAGCAGCAAGAGACTCCATCTCAGCATGCGTCATCCAAATATTACTGGTTGACTGCAATGACAGAAACATAATTGAGAAACAAAACTCAGCTTTATTTTTTGTCATTTCAGAGTAAAGCTTGCCAAACATTTTTCACTGAGGCTTACAGAGCGAGTGCTTGCAGGCGCCGATGGACTCGTAAGGGAAACCATTTCTTGGATGGCCAGACGGAGCTTCAGTCGGTGCAGAGGGTTGCTGATGCCGATCTCCCTCTGAATCTCAGTGTCTGACAGGTTGGCCATGATGGCGCCGCTCTTCACGTTGGCACGACAGGCTGCCACGTACCACGCAGGCATCCCAACCCACAGCTTCGTAAATAAAGAGTGGACATTGTGAATTCTGTAGATTGGGGTGTTTATAAGGCAGTTTAAGAAAACACCCAATATGTTCATTTATGGGTTCATTTTAGGATGCTAGCTGTATTAAAGACGCAAATATAAAATACAAAAATGCAAAACCTTAAAAAAAAAACTAAGAAAACAAATAAACAAACAGACCCTGCAGACCCTAATACAAAGAATAAGATTTTAAAGCAACACTAAGGAAGTTTCCGTAGTAAAATCCTGATCTTCTGGTCGCCTGGATTAAAGTACATTTCTGTTTCCAGTGTCTGCGTGAACGATGAATAGCAATGAGGTGATGAATCTAATTGTGGCGAAACAATGTCATGTGATGATGTTGGAGATAAGAAACGGGGGAAGTGACGTATGCCGTAAAGCAGTCAGCACATTTTTTGTTTTGTATTTAGTTCCTGCCACCCTCCTCAAAGTTTCTTAGTGCCGGTTAAAGCGATACGGGTCCGTATAATCACAAAAGTTATAAAAGTATTTTATGAAGGTGGAAAAGTTACTTAGTGTTGCTTTTAAATATGTTATAATCTCTTCCTGGGAAACTACAATTAACCAATATCTGTATTGGAAAGTCAAATCTTTACAAGAACTGAAGACTGGATATTTATTTTTGCTGACATCCCAGCTACCTAACTGTTCAAACAGTTGAGGTTCTGAGAGGGTATTTATCGCTGAATGTCATTTAATAACATAGAGTAAAGTGAGTCAGTCAGACAGAACCGGGCGTAATACCCACCTCCAGCCATGTGACGACAGTGGGGCCGTCCCATGAGGCAAAAGGAAGACCCTGACGACAGGCTTCCTCCAACAAGTCATGCCTGGCAAAGAAAGTGGAAAAGAGAGATTTGACGGAGATTAATTTCTTCATATCTCACCTTACCAATGTCGCCATTTATAAATGACATTAAACATGAGATGTTCACACTAGTGCAAGGACGTTTCTTTATAGCACTGGTGCAACCTCAGGCCTACTTGGTGTCACTTGACTGTGCAATTAACAGATTTTCTTTAGAGATATTATTCCAACATGAGAAGAGTGAAGAAATAGGGTTTGTCTCACTTCTTTTTGCTGCGCCGATCTTTCTCTACGGTTCCGGTTCCGAGTTTTGCCAGGCCTAATGGGTCGGCTGAGCCAAGGTCATCAGAGGGAGTGGAGGCTGTCAGGAAAAGCACTGCCTCAGTCCACAGTATGTAATTCACAGACTAGTACTTAACTTTGGTTATTGAGAAGGCATGCACGGTTTTACAGTTTCAAGAGGTAGGAAGATCTTATAATGTCATATTTCTATAGTATATGTAATAAATTATTATGTGTATATGTTGAACAGATCAAAGTGCTAAAAAGTAGAAATTTTTGAAAGCACAGAAGTGTCTAATGTGCATAGTACAGTGTTATTACTGTGATTATTATTTTTATGTCTGTCTGCTGCCAGTTTCACTTGAAGAATACAAGAAAATGAAAAGAAATGTAAAGACTCGGTCAGAGTTACTTGTGTGATCTGGAAGGTCCGTAGCATCTTCAACTGGTCTGGAAGTGGGCGTGGTTACTACACTGGAATATGATGCAGTGGAAAGAATTTTGTTCTTGCTGTTTCCACATTAAGTGAAAGAGCAAACCTCTGCTCTTCCATGTACTACACAGACCTTAATCAAATGCATCTAGAACTACAATTAATTAATTACTATTATTATTTAATTATTCTTAATTATAGAAATGGATATTAACAACCATACTTTGAAGAACATTATACATTCTGTGCAAAACAAACAGCTGACTTGTCTCCCTGTTAAGCAATTTCAGACTAAGGCCGGTCAAAAAACGTAGTTAAGAAAGAGATTAAAGAAGAAACTATTGACATTTCTTCTTAGCAGTCGTTGAAAGTCATGGGTCTATTATTTTATTTCTCGTTTTGTTTCTGTGCTTTAGGCCATAAGGATTTGTACTTATATTGAATATATCTATTATAGCAATATAGTTTCCATTATATCTATTTTAATCAGATCTGTTACATAATCTACAAAATGTATCATACATGTAGATAAGGCATAGTTTTAAAATCACGAGTTTCTCTTTCTCTGTTTAAACATGATGGGACAAAAATAAAGAATTTAATAATAATAATAATAATACAAAGTGCATTATTTAAGCAATAATATAACGATATTGTCAGATGGTTGTTAGGCTGAGGAGCTTTGACTCTGTAAACAAACCCAGTGAGGCCGATTCTCTCCCAGGTGTGCCGATCCTTCCCTTTTCCTTTTTACCAAACAGACGCCCGATGGAGGACTTGATGCTTTTCTTTTTGCTGGCTTTATGAAGGGAATCCTGGCTGGCTGTGGTGGCGCCATCAGCAGAAAGACTGAACAAACAACCAGGGCTAAATTAAGTCAAAGATTATATCTGCTAGCAGGTTTGGTTTAGAGGATTTAATTTCAGCACCTGCGAAACTCCCGGTGGTCGTCGAGGCCCGCTCCCGGGTGAGTGTGAGTCATTCGGTCCAATCGTAGGGCTCGAGGGATGGGTGGAGGAGTTGAGTCGATGAGGGCGAGCGCTCGGCATTCCTCACCCTCTTTGCTATCCTGCAAATTAGAAAATATTCACTGACCTTACACAGCGCCACTCAGTTTGACACAACAATGGAGTTGCTTCTGCTGGGAATCAGTACCTGTCTTTCAGTCTCCCTGGCAGGTGAATGGGGAAGGCGAGGGGTGGAATGTCCAGAACTGGGAGGGGAAGGAGACGCCAACGTCGAAGATGTAAGGGAAGGGGTCATGTAGCCTCTTCCGACGCTGT
Source organism: Orestias chungarensis (assembly GCA_032876305.1). NCBI lineage: Eukaryota > Metazoa > Chordata > Actinopteri > Cyprinodontiformes > Cyprinodontidae > Orestias > Orestias chungarensis. The sequence continues at coordinate 771,121 of JAVLVB010000421.1, read as the reverse complement.
CCCGTCCCCCCAGTGAGGACGGCGGAAGAGGCGAAGCATCGAGGGCTACACTGCTGACCCGGCTCTCGATCTCCTCTGCCCTCAGCTCTGTGCTCTCCTTCTCCTCCTGAATCAGCCTGGGTCGAGGAAACACAAGAAGACAATGTTTCGGACGTCTGGGGACCCAAACTCAAAGGATGTTGCATAAGTCCCTTTTAAAGACTCCAGTACAGTCCCCTGCTGCACTTGAGTATTCCAAACAAATGTAAACTGACAAACAAACACAGCTGTGAAATAATAAATATCATGTTCCACTGTAGGATATGAGAAATGTATATATATTAACACATTTTGTTTGGCCATGTCAAAAGAGGCGCAGGAATGGATCTAAATAACTGTTTACAACAAAACCGACCATGTAAAAATCCTCTAATGGGGTTTACTGTATGGATGAAACTCTACCAGGAGGTTTAAATTCTGTTTCTTACTTGATCTCCTTGTTTATTGCTTCCAGCTGCTCCTGTAGCATGATGGCCAAAGTCTGCACATCCGTCTGTCCGCTAGGAGACAGAAGCTCAGATCCAAACAGAGTCTCTCTGTCGTCTTCATCATCAGAGCATCCACCTTCAACACCGCCGTCAAAGCCGGGAGGCAGCATGTTGCCACTGTCCCACTCCCCGTACTGAGAAGACAGAGAAAAAGAAGCTGCCTCATAACATTATCATAAATGTGCCGTTATTATAGGCTCTACTTGAGTGAGGTGAACACCTTGCCACCATCGTCCCTGGACGCCCCCCAGCGGCCGCGGTGGGCCCGCCTGACCACTACCCCGCTGGAGGAGTTGCCGTAGCCGGCTGGGAGCGAGCCCCCACCCTGGGGGTACCGCAGCTCAGAGGCGCTGCCTGGAAGAGATCTTCGAAAAAGGGTGGAGGGAAGTGAGCTCACGCTGCCCGCCCTAGGATGAGACCCAGAAATCATTGGTCATGCAACAACCATTGAAAAGGACAATATGACTTCCATTTATAAGAATATGGCAAGGCAAGGCAAGTTTATTTCTATAGCACATTTCCATGTACAAGACAATTCAAAGTATGTACAGTTTATGTGTCCATCCACTTAGTTTAGAGATGGATAAGTTGGGATGAAATGATTATAAAAACGAACAATTGGCTGACCTGGAATAAGAGGAACCGGGCCTTCCTCTCAGCTGATCCAACTCCAGTTGGACACGTTCGAGTTCAGCAAGAAGCTGATCCTACGAGAAAGAAGCCAGGATGGTAAACCCAGTGTTTTCACCAGCATCTCTAAACTTCCAACTGTGACTGGAGAACTGAGAACCTTGTTAGTAAGAAGATCATCTTGGATTTTCTTCATGTTGGCCAGTTCCTCAGAAAGAGCATTCTATCAAATACAGAAGACGAGGAAGACGTTCTCGAAATGTTGTTGCATTTTGTAAAATAAGGCTGAGCTCTGAGTTAAGTTTAGTTCATCTTCACCTTCTCTTCCAGCGCCGCCATCCTCTCTTTGAGGTGGAGCTGAAGCCTCTCATTGGACTCGGACAGAAGCTTATCTACAGTATCTGAGAGCCGTTTGTTGTGTTCATCGTTCATCTTCTCCCGTTGCCTTGCCTGAAATCAGCCCAGAAGAGAATTTATGATCATATTTAAAAGAGGTCATTTTTGCTTTTGCTGCACTTTTGAATGAAGTCAAGAAAGACAATGAAGTTACCCGTTGTAGTTCTTGATTTTTCTCCTCAAGCTGCGCCTCCATTTGCCGTAGTCGCTCCTCAAAGTTTCCATGCCGCTCTTCTGCCTGATAACAAGCCCCGGTTTCCCGTTTTTAAATGGTCACAGAATGTATATATATGTATGATATACCTTAGATATTTCTCTTCAGCAACAACCACAAACCACAGGTGTTTTGCTGGGATTTTGTTGGACGGACAATCAGAAAGTTGAAGAAATGAAGGAAGTTTATTATCTGAAAAGTGTGGCTTGCATATCTTTTAAATCTGAAACCACAGCACCAAATCTCTTTGGGTATGTCTCAACATTGTGGTCTTTTATCACACAAAATCCACTAAAACTACAGCCTGTTGTAGCCTGTGGCTGTAAAACATGACCCCACATGAGACGTTTACCTTATTAAGAGCAGCAACTCGCTGAGCAAGCTGTGCCTCGATTTCGGGCAGCGTCTCTGCCCTCTGCAGGGTCTGCTGGAGCTTCTGCTTCGCCTCATCCAGGCGTTCCTGAAGCTGTCGGTTCTTCTCTTCACTCTGGAAATAGAAAATCATACTCATTCTTACGCTCATTCTTTGTTGCTGGAAAGCATCTATCAAGTTCAAATTTTTACATTTGCTAAGAAATAGAGAGAAAATGATGAATCAGAGACACATTTACTTGTCTGTACAGGGACTCCTTGCTGGCCAACTCATTCTCCAGCTTGTCTTTGATGTCATGGAGAGAGGTCGCCTCCCTCTGGGCACTGAGATACCTGCGTGCAACATTATGCGTTTTAGAACACTTGAACCTGGGTTGTTTAGCTTGCAACATATTTTATCTTATGAATGTTTTAGTTCTGGATCTAATCAGACCGAAAAATAGATAAAACAAATGGCAATAACCTGTCTGCACAAATTTGATACTCTGATGGAGTAACTTAATTTACCATTTAATCCAGGTGAGGTCAAACCAGCCATCAAATAAACTGAATCTGATTTCCCCTCAAATAAAGTTCAGCCGCATGTTTTTCTTGTACTCTGCTCTTTGCATCATTTACTGTACTGTAAATCTATAGTTACCAGGGAGGTCACAGTAATGTAAAGTTCACAATGAGTTTAAATTGAAAAGGTAAAAGTCAGAAGGGTAAAAAAAAGGTCTGTTATAGAAATGTACAATTTGCAGTCAGAAAAATATGAATTAATGTTATAAAATCCTTCTTCCAGATGTGTTTCTTTGTCTTCTGATGACGATGTTTATTGTAGATTTAAAATTAAACTTCTGACTCACTGTGATATTCGTTACAGTGAAATCGCATGAATTTCACTACTAAAAAATCACACATGAAAACCACATATAAATATGAAGCAATGTGAGTCACATGAAAAACCATGTTGGTTAAAAAAAATATCCTCATATGACGTGGATGTGTATCACATATTTTTACATGTTCACACAAAATAAAAACACACGATTACACATGTGTCACATGTGAGTGGAACATTAAATACATAAACAAAACACATAATCCCATTTGATAAATATGTGGCACGGTGGGGGTCAGGAAATAAAAAGCATTGGGCTGCCAAATCAACATTACTGTAACTGCATAAAAATGTCCCTTGTGCAACAAACAGCACAAACTATGCTACATTTTGCAGTTGGTTTGCTGTATGTTACAAATATCTTCCCAGGAGAATTCCCTCAGAAAGTGGGACTTCTTTTAGTTGGATGCTCTTTATTTTACATGAAAATATGTAAATTCCACATGCAAAAAACAAGCCAGATTTACCTCTGCTATTGAAAGAAGATAAGAGGAAAAAAATATGTTGGGAAAAATTGTACTCTGCCCAGGGCTGCAAAAAACTTTGCCTTGATTTTCCAATTACCGCTTCTGCCACATTAAGCCACATTATGAAACCAACTTATTGAAATACTTTATATGTGGAAATAGGTTAATAAAATAGTCCACAAAATGTCTTTTAAAAGATCAGCAAAGCTCAGAGGTTACCTTCGCTCTAGTGTTGTAATTCTCTCCTCCATGTCTTCTCTTTGGCACAGAGCCTGTAAAAGGCAGCAGTTGTAGTATTTTACCCAACAACATATTATTGTACAGTCCTAAAAAACTCCTAATAAAAGGGGAAAATATGCATTTTTGTCTTTCTAGGACATTCTGCTTTAATGCTGAAGTGTTGCTGTTTATTGCAGGCTTTGCATATATTTGGGTCTAAAATAGCGATAATCTGAAAAATACCCAGTTCTATATTTTCTGCTCATCCAACCCTAGAATAACCCGGTTTATTATTAGCACTGATACCCACAGAGTCTGAATCTACCCCTGAAACCCCAGGTGCTGAGATAGCTGAGAGTCGAGGCCAGGAAGAGACAGATTGGCCCAACAGACCTCCTTCACTTCCCTTTGGAGCTTCTGATTGGCCTCCTCTGTCTTCGTCACCTCCCTCCTGGCTGCCGCAAGCTGTTCCTCTATTTCTCCAACCTAAAGTGAGGCACAAAAAACTACACATACTGAACCTGCAGAATTCTGTATTATCTGTGACAGCATTAGGTACAACACTGAAACAACAACAACTGATCATATTAACCATCTGGCAGATCTACAGGTTTATTTTTTGCCCTCAGGCAAACCATTTTCTTGTTCCTCACTTGTTATTTAGATCAGGATTTGTTGCTTCAATAATTAGGTTAAAAAATGCATATTTTGATATTCAATATAAATGTGCTGTTTCACAACAGCAATACCATTCGAAGGATAGTCTTCTGTTTTCTGTTTTGAGAAGTATTTTTGGTTATTTTATGCAGAAATTTCCATGGATGGGCTAATATTGTTGTGTACTTCCTTGTTCCTTGTTAAATTACGGATTTAATGACTTTATCAGGAATACAAGAGCAATTATAATGAATTAAGGTATCCTCCATACCAAAGTCATCCATGATAAAGATTTTTAAAAGCTTTAAAGTAGAATTTATTTTATAATCCTGTCTTTACCTGGGTTATCTTTATTCAGGGTAAAAACTAAATGTAAATCGTTTGGAACTAACTGCATCTGACAAAATTATTGTGCTTTGAACAAAACAAATGTTAGCTTTTAGCAGATGGCCTAACACAAAGCCCAAGGTCACTTTAAAATGAGAAACGTAAGAGAATCCCAGGCAAAAGATGGTAAGCTTTACCTAAAACATTTAAGTTCCAACCATGAAAGCAAACATGAACTATAAAGCCGAAAATCGCTTTTCCCTGATGCTCAGCCTGACAGATCCAGAGGGTCACTCACCTGCCGACACATGAGGGCCAGCCTCTCCCTCAGCTGGGACAGCTCCGCTTTCTGCCGCTCTATCTCTCCTTCTCTCTGCCTCTCGAGCTCCCCGTCCTCATGCCCATGTGAGGGACCGTTGGGGAGCCGCTGGAACAAACGACAATACAGTAAAAAAAGAGAATAACCAACAAAAAAACAGTTGGGATCTTTTTTATTTTATCTTCTAAAAAGTTGAGAAATCACACTGACACACCATGGTACCCGAAATCTACTTTACTAACAACTACACAAAGACAACTGGAACCAACGTGCAGAAAACCCTCCCTTACATCTTTCCTGCCGTCCACCCCTTGTTGACGTCTTTTAATTTGGTCTCTTAAAGAGATTACCTTAAAAGAGGAAAACAAAAAACAAACAAGTAAAACAGATGCTTCAGGTTATTATGTCGTTTATGTTAAAGGAGCTGAGGTTTTCTTGACACGCAGAAGCTAATTCGCATCCGAGTTTACCTCTTGAGAAGATGCTGCGAGTTGATCTTCTAACATGGATACCCTCTCAAGGGCCACACGGAGCCGCTCTCGAACCTGATGAGTGAAAAACAAACAACGATCCCGGTAAGCTGTCCTCCGTGGTACTGACAGAAGTAAGTGAAACTGAAAGAAAAACCCTTGCTAGAACGCTGCTCGGATCTTTTTGTGTAGAGGGAACTATTATGAGCAGGAGAGGACATAGCGAAGTTAGGCAAAACACACTAGTGCCAACATTTTTATTTGTTTTATATTCACAATTAGAAGCATTCAAACATCCAACCAGATGTTTCTATTTTTATAAACTGTCTCCAACCTTCAGTATCTAGTCACAGCCTCTGGTTGATGCTTCTTTTTAGGCCAACCAGTACAAAATCCTTCGGAACATTTTCCACACTAACTTAAATGAGAGCAGGAAGGAAAGTAGGGTAGTCCTGGCTGATTTGGGGGGTGAGGGAATAAAATCAAATCAAATTTGTCGCTGCGTTGACCCACCTTCTCATCCAAGGCTTTGTGGTGCTCAAACAGGGATTTGAGAGCCTTGAGGACTTCTACTTCGCTGGACACCCCTGCAGGGGACTGGGCTTGCCTCTTCACCACTGTCATCCTCAAACTGCGCTCGTGGCGGGACACCAGACACTCCAGGTGCTCAAGCAGCAGCTGCAGGAGGGAGAAAAGTAAAAATCAGGATATGTTACAGCTTTGAGAAGTAGTTTAGTATTCATTCTAACTAAACTTTCTCACTTTACCATCAGGTGCTATCTTGAGTTTGTCTAATGCATAAACCCCCCCAAAAATGCATTACCTGGTTGTTTTCATGTAAGAAAATGTGAGAAAGTTTAAAAAGGGTATGAATACATTTTCAAAACAAAATAAAATCAGGAAGACAGAGAAGGAAAATGAAACTTGATGAAGAAAAAGAAAATAGATCCAGTCAAAGAAGCAAGAATGTGAATGGGCAAAAGACGAGATAATTAGGAAAGAGAAGCGAATGAAACAGCTTCACACCCACGCAGCCACAATGGGGTGAGCGGCGTAAGTCAGAGGCTGCTTCGGTGCTAATAGGCAAAATGGCCGCTAAACATCTTACACGTGTGTTGTTTCTCTCCGCCTTAAGCTCAGCGATTTCCTCCTCCCTCTCGAGAAGCTGCTCCCGGCAAACGTTCAGCTCCTTAGTCAACACAGCAAACTCCTGCGAAACAGAGACAACACAGTTGTCTTTGTAGCCTCACAAGGACTTAGCATTGACTTCCATTCATTTTTCTTTCATTTCTTTAGCTCGATCCTGGCCATTCATTTAAACTTAACCATTACCAGTACATGCCTAACCAAAACCTGGCAGAACCTTTTTATAAAAGGCCTTGACTTTGATCTACGGGTCCTCACAGCACAGTATATGGTAGAAAAGTGGGCCTTACAATGAAAGAAATGCTAAAATACATTCACAAACACTCACATCATGTTGTATTTCTATCTTCATAAAGACATAGCATAGATTTCTATTCATTTTTTACATATTACCAGAGCTTAACCATGACCCTTTCTCAAAACCATATCCATTACCAGTCAATGTCTAACCTAAACTTACCTAACCTAACCCTAAACCTATCCGAACATCTTCATAAAAGGCCCGGACTTTGGACACTGGGTCCTCACGGCGTAGTATTTGTTGGAAAAGTGGGCCTTACAAAGGGAAAACGCTTAAACAAACACCCTCACACACACAAACAAACAGTCGAATGTATGTTTGTAATACCCTAAACGTGGTTAGGCTGCAATGAGACTGTACAAATACAGAGCAAGGATTAAAAATAGGGATTTCTTCAAACTAAATATAATTGGCTGCTTCAAGGATGCAAACACACAGCAACTGCAGAAAGAAAGCTAAAAATATACATAACCAAAGTCTGCCAGATCCAAGTTTTGTGAGACGCCTGAGACTATACATGTAGTAGGATGTAGATGGTGTAAACCTACCAACCTCTTTGTCAGGTGAATCACTGACACAGATTCTGCCGCTGCTTTCTCTCTCTCTCGCTCATCCTCCCCTGTGAACTCTTTTTCACGGACAGATTACATCACGCTGTTACACATTGGGTTGGCAGCAAAACGCTCAGCAGAGACCCCAAAACAATGCATCAAACGGCGTTTATGACACCACTGGAATTACATCTGCAGTTCCTGAGTGCAAACAGGACGGCGTCTCCTGCGTGATCGTTGCACCATCGGTGGTGATTTGGTATTTTTATGCTTCCATAAAACAGATCTAAGGCTACAGATTATGCCAGAGGCTTTTCATGAAGATGTCTTGATTTATAATTAAAAACTGATTAAAGCAGATAAATATCAAATATTTTTTGTTTGAAAGGGAGCATAGTAAGACAGAGAGAGATGCAGTTACAGATGGCGACACAGTGGGTTAATTGGCTATTGCCCTTACGGGATTCTTTCTTGTTTGGATGGGGGTCAGCTTCTCAGATGGCCTCCCTTAACTTTTTGTGTTTTCTTTTCTATGTGATCACAGTCTGTCTTTGCATTAGTGTTTAAAAAAATAAGTTCAATAAATCTAAAGTCCTGGTCCTCAATACAAATTGGTTTAGTCAGTTTTTGTTTATGCACTTGGCTGACCTTTCTACCAAATCACAGATGAGTAAATCAGAATAAACTTTTTTTCACCTAATCATCAAATAGTTTTTGTTTATTCAAATTTCCTTTCACATTTCTCTGTTGGTAGAACTACTTGTTTGAGTTGTTAGCTTTCTTTCCAAAAGTTTCTGTTTGCAGGAACCCATTCCTTGAGCCAGAAGTGGTGCTACTGGGTCAGATTTGTCTACCCCACCCTTCCTTTAGCTCTGTCAAGATATTTACAATGGAACTGACATCAGGGTCACTCGTAAACATTGACTTTGCTGTCTTTAGGCCAACACAATACATTAAACATATAGGTTTGGTTGTCCATGGTTAAATGAGCCAGTATTGACATGCTCGAAAAGAGCATTCAAGCCGTGTTTCAGGAGTCTGGTGTGGGAGCCAGTTTTTGAGCATGAAGTCTGTTTTCAGAGAGGATCATTGCGTGAAGCTCTGCTAGAGCATTGCTACCTGCACACCAGGTGACAGTCAGTGCATCAGACAGGCTGGTTGATTCAAGAAGCACCGGAGCCTTTATTCTCCAACGGATGATTAACCTTGATGGTACCTCCAGGGATCTCTGGTTAAATTCTCTTGTGGAAATACTACTTGTGAAGATGTTTGTGTTTACTTACCAGTCTGCTATCACCATCTCCCTTTGTTTTATGTTCCTTTTTGCTCTCAAGCTTCTCTAACCTTCACTTGTGGAAATAACCCCACTGGTCACTGCTGGACCCAGTTCCTCCACTGTCTCAATTCCTCCCTTGTCCGCATGCTCCTTAGCCACAATATCCTATAAGGGCTCAAATCATTTAAGATCCTCAAACATGTGTTACTGGAACTCAGACAGACGGTTCTCCTTTGCTCTACCTTCTTCATGTCTCACTCTATAGTGTTAAGTTATTTAAGTTTTTCTATAGTTATGCTGCTATAGGCTTAGACTGCTGAAGGACAATCTGACCACTTCTCTCTCTGCTACTTTCTTCCTTTGTCCAATCTACTTAGTTACTGTTATTTCAACCTTGTTAACCTTTTGTTTTCTCTTAGTGTTCTTCTCTCCATAGTAACCACACCTGGTCTGGTTCTGTTAGCTGAGACAGCTTCTTGGATGAGAACATGGGCTGAGATGCTTCCAGTGACGTTCTACAACTGCTGCTATAAACTCTATCATTTCAGTATCCTGTGCTTCTAATTTAGTTTTCTGTCTCTTCAAACCTCCAGTAGGTCGTGGCAGATGGCTGCTTGTACTGAGCCTGGTTCTGCTGGAGGTTTCTTGGTGTTAAAGGGGAGTTTTTCCTCTCCACTGTCGCTACATGCATGCTCAGTATGAGGGATTGCTGTAAAGTCAACAACAACACAAACCATTGTTTTGGTCTGCTGATTCCAGAGGAGTGAATGCTGCAAGTCAATGAGTCCATGAATCTGCTGGGGTTCCTTAGATTGGAAACTTTTTCAAACTGATTTGTTTATGATGTATCTTTGATTTTAATTGATTTTTGTGAAGTGCCTTGAGACGACACCTGTTGTAAATTGGCGCTATATAAATAAAGTGATTCTTGATCTCTGGATCAATCTCTTTATAAAAGACCCATCTTCCACTCCACCTCAGAATGTGATTTATCTCTCCAATAACTAAACCTCTCCTATCTAAAAAAAAAAACCAAAGTCCAGAACAGTTTTAGTTTACCTGCAATTGACCTTCATTATTTTACTACTCGTTCCCTAGTGTGATTCTGCATGTCTGTCAGGAAATGAATACCCAACATGACACCATTACTCAGAAACATAAAATCTAGGTTAAAGGTTTTTTTTTGCAGTCAATTTTTCACACCTGTCCTGTCATTTGATTAACCCTAAAACCAAAGTGTTTGTCCATAATAGGTGTTATAATAAGTACGGGGACGGCACCATCAGGACTGATGGCTTCATAGATGTAGCAAGGTTGTATATGGAAGATGTGGTGACAGGAAACATCTAACTCGTTAGGGATGTAGATAAATCAGTGTTTGTTGTTAAGAGCAGGTACATCGCTTGGTGAATTAGATCCCATGATGCAATGACATTGATCCTGATCCAAAGGTATGTCTTTACTGAACTCTGTCACCTGGTGAGCTTTGTTTTATTTTAATCATTGCTTAATCAATTTAATCATTGTAAAGTATTAGATCCTTATAGAATAAGTTATGTAAGGGGAGCGCATTTTAGCTGAGACTTTGATTATCTAGATTTTCTTGTATCTTAAGGCAGAGGGAATTTTAGTTCATAGCTCTCTGGATCATCCTAAGGGGACATATTCTGTCCCTGGGTTCAGGGGCTTTTATTTTAATTTATTTTATTGGTAGAAAGGGGACCCTGAGTTTTATTTCTTGCGTGTCCACCAGGGTTTTTGCATGAGTGTGTTATTGTTAGGGAGTACATAGGTTTAGTCTTTGTTTCTCCCCCAAGCAGTCTGAATTATTTTAATAAATTTTAACTACATATCACCTGAGTGCTTCCCAGAGTCAGCACAAACCTCAGTTTGAGTGGTATTTTCAATTAATCTTATTTAGAGTCTATTGTAAACATACTTGTTCCAAGACTAGGGCATCAAAATGTGTCTAATCTGCAAGCATTGGTGCTTTTGAATTTGTGCAAACCAATCTCTGTAACAATTATCACATATGTCATATACGGAAATAAAGATATATTACAAAATCTCAATACGGATAAAAGTTTTTTCACAAATGGGACAATGACATTAAACACACCATCAAATGAGTTAGAAATGGATTAAGGTCAACAAAGTCAACGCTTTCAAGTCACCATGAAAAACTTCTGATCTCAGTCCAATTGAAAAAGTATTGGCAGAGTTGGAAAAGTGTGTGTGTGTGTGTGTGTGTGAGGGGGGGGTTATGAAGGCCTACAAACCTGACCCAATTACATCAGTTATGGCAATAGGAATGGGTCAAAATGCTAGCAAACTATTGAGGAACTCTTATGAAAACATACCAAAAAATGTTTGACCCCACTCACGCAGGCAAGTTATGATTCAGAGAACATAAAAAAATAAAACTCTCAAAAACTACTTGCACAGTATTCACCTAAACAAATAAAACCTTTTATGGTTTTCAATTACTGATCTAAAGCAGGAACAATTTTCATTGGTTTTGACTTAAGAAATTGAGAGAGAAATTATGTTTGTTTAAGTTAATGTTACCATGAAATTGCATTCTGTACATTTGCTTAGGGATGTAAAACCGCACCCTAATTTATTTTGGTTACAATTACATGATGCACTTTTGAATCTGGACCAAACTGCATCATGCAATTACAATACTTTGAAATTTGGGAATGCTTTCTCAAAATGTTTATTATAACCACCTGAGAACACAAGCAAAAGGGCAACACGATAACACACTTCATTTCATTCTGTTTCTGTACCCTAGATTGAAGGTTTGCTTGATCGTAGCACATCATCTGGGAAGACAGCTGAAATACTCTAATGCTGCAATAGGTGGCACCTAAAAACGACATTACAAAAGTTTTGTACTTGAGTCCTTGTGAAGTATAAAATTCTATGGCCAGAAATAAACTTTGTTATTTTTACCGTAAGAAAAAAAGAACACGATTCTGTGTTATAGAGAATGTATTGGCCTAAATGCAGCAACAAAGAGGACAGTTGACTCCGTCCTGCTGGGGTTTAACAGATGCAGAGCGAGAATCTTGGTTTTCCTTCACCTGTTTGTGTGTAGACGAGACAACCCTCACTTTCTCTGTGTAGTTTGTTCCCCCAGTTTGGTTCTCTTGGCAGTCCATTAGTGTCCCCACAATAACTGAGCAAAACCAATTTTCACTGAGAACACAACCAGGGTTAGGAGGAAATTTCACCTCCATCCAATAAAAGGTAATCTAAGGCAGGTTTTTGCAAACTACAGGTCAGAAGCTGCATGTAGAAAGGAGATTTTCTTTTTTGTGAGTTGGTCTTGTTTTTTTTTTTAGACTCGGTAACATTTAGAATCTAGATTTGCTTTAATAGGTTGGACTGAGAGGAAACAGTTCTCTGTGGGTTGTAAACGCTACAGACGTCTGGTTTATGAAAAGCAACCAAGAAGCTTTGACGCAAAAGCTAACTTTTTCTGCTACCTCTGCATTTTTCTCAACAGTAAATTTATACAAATATATCTTTGACTAGTTGGAAATATTGAGGGAAAGGTGTTTGCAAGCAGTGTGCAGCAACAGATCATAGAGGGGGGCTTTTCTAATGATTTCCATATAGCCAGAGGGAACTAACCCATGCTTAGTCAGCGACTGATTTACTCTGATACTAAACCTACTGTAACAGAGCAAATTCAGATCCATCTATCCAAACACAGCAGAGGCTAACCTGAGGTAAAGCTATCGACAGCTGCCTCTGAAGTGACTCCTTCTCGTGACCGAGGTCTCGGAGGCGGAGCTGCGCCGTGCCCAGGCTCTCCTGCGTCTCCCTCAGGTTCTCCAGCAGTCTCTCCCTCTCTGTCAGCATGTTGACCATCAGAGACTCCAGGTTGCCTGTGCTGCCTCCTTCGTCTCCTCTGGGCTCCCTGCTGCTGAACCCTCCTCCGGTCATCGCTCCGGCCGGACCCCCTCCGACCCCTGCTCCTGGGGGTGAAGTGGGGCCTCCGCCAGTGCTGCTCCGCCCATCCTCAGATATGGTGGGCATCACCTCGCACATCATCATTAGACCTCGGCGTGTGGGTGGAGGTAATGAAGAAACTTAATGGCGGATTGTACGTGCAAACTTTTTATGGTCTTGTAACGTAAGTTTAGATGTGTAGAATATAAATCTTCAAGTATTTCAAAAATAGCATCCCTTTGGTCATGTCTAAATCCGCATTTTGTCCTTATTTTGTGTTTATTGCCTTTGTGGTTGCTCTCTATGCTTAGTAGTCTTCCATCACAACGCCCTGACCTACATACGAACTAACCAGACTATTAATGTGGAAAAGGAAAATGCAGGGATCCCCTTTTGTGGGGTACCTAGGTTTAATGAGGGACTTGAAAACGAAAGGGTCACAGAAAAGGAAGGGATGAAGGCGGGCTGATAGCTTTAAATTGTGTCCACACAGCAGATCTTCTCACAGCACCAGGGGGAATAGCTGGAAAACAGAGCAAGCACTGCATTAGCTCAGATAGCTGGTCTTCATAAGAACTACTGTCCACAAACAAGAAAGCACTGAGCAGTTTGACACAATGACAGGAAGACTTGTATCAGTGAAAGTTAAAAGAATTAAAAGAGGATTGATGTAACTTTAACTATAACATAAAATTTTTTTTCTAACAGACAACATCTTAAAGATATACATTCTGAGTTAGGTACCTTTTGAAAATCACACGTATTAAACATAATTTTCATTGAGCCAACATGTAAGTTTTGAAAAATAGTTCATTTACTGGTTAGCGATGGAACATTCTAAGGCTACATGTCCTGTTTTCTTTACATTGAATGACAGCGTTCCAAAATACTGTGCATTAACAACCATTAAATAAAAAAATTAAAAAAACTAAAAAAAAAAAGCGGCAGTAAAAACCACACTTTAAACCCCAAATCAAAGCCCCTGGAAAAAAAAAAAATCAAGAAAAGATTGAAAAGCATGAAGAGACTCAGTCTGTCTCAACTGAGGATGAATAACCACCTCTTAGAAATAATAACAACAAGGTGTCCACCTTACCTGGGAGACAATGAGTGGCTGCATTGATGAATTTTCTAGTTTTTTTAAACAGCAGGTGGAACAATTGAGGTGGGGAAAGTGAAATACTTTTAAGCTTAAATGAAGTTAATTAATTGAATAAATGACTGTATGACATCAGAAGCTCTTTTTGTTTTTTGACCATTTGGCCATCTTTAAGTTGGATGAGTTTTTTCTGTCAGAGAAAACAATTGGAAACATCTTATAATTGAGTGAGTAGCTGCATAAACAGCAGCATTCAAAGGTTAAACACACACACAAACACAAGACTGTACTAAAACCCACCTATCACTCTTCACACACACACTCAGAGACTGAAATGTCAATATTTGCTGATCATTCCTATAAGAACCATAAACTCTCTACCTCACTAACTGCTGTGATCATGTATGTCTATGTTACAGTATATTGCATATCTCTGCACCTTATCTCTACCACGCACATTTTTTTATTGTATTGTATCGGTACTGCGCTGTCCTATCTGTTAAACCGTCTTAGTGTTTGAGTTCTATGTTGCACTTTATGTTGTCTATTGTCTTGTTGTTCCATGTTGCACCATGTCATTGACCTGGGTGAGGTCATTTTGTTACACTGTGTACCTGTACTCAGGTACACTCTGAATAGATTGTTAGACAAATAAAAAGTATAAAAACATCATTCAGAATTTAAGTCACACTTTTGGGTGGAACAAACATCCAACTTGTTTGATTGTCAAACAACGTCTGGGACATAAAAAAATAAAATAAAAAAGTTTGTTAGTTCGGTTAGGTTCTAAAGGTCATTGAAAAATAGGTTAAAAAAATATTATAATATGTTGGATCATCGTTAATATTAATATTATCCATCTGTCTTCCATCTACCCTGGGAGGCAGCAGCCTAAGCAGAGGCGGACAGACGTCCCTTTCCAGCCACTTGGGCTAGCTCCACTGCTCCAGTCCAGTGAAAGTTTACTTTACTCCACTGCATCTGATATTTTGCATTGCACCTTGTGATGTAAGGCTTGGATAGAAGTGTATCCCTGAACATCCTCATCCCAATTTTTTATCGAATCTAAAAGCCACATGAGCCCTTAAGGACTTTTGAAGCTGCAGAACTGTTGCTACCATTCCCAGTTCCTTAAAACGTTCTTATAACACCACTAACAGTCAATTCCACCATACCTAGGATGCATTGCACAGATGGCATCACATGACTGTATTGAATGTAGAAGCAGTCTGCATGTTTGGGTGCTGGATTTGTAATCATACAAACACAGTTTGATTTACTAATTAAATAAGATCTGCAAGCAACTGGTTGCAGTGTTCTCGCACACAAATTCACACCCTATTTTAAAAGTTGCATTTTTTGAAGCATAAAACCATTTGTGCTTTTACTTCACAACTATACATACATTTCCGTAATAAACGTTGTGGTTATGTGGTCCCCACATGGGAAAAACTTTCAGGGGTGTGAATATTTTTGAAAGTCACAATATTTGCAGGTGTTTCTGAACTGAAACTAAATGTCTTTGGATTGTGGGAGTGCAAATGTGATTTTATGGCATAACTGCCCACCATCATGCTCATCATCATCACCACCATCATCACATTCAATCGTGCATCCTGAAGATGACGGAATCTGCTGGTGTTTGACAAATAGGAGATCAGAAAAGCACCGACCGTGGCTGTGATCTTTGCTGCTTGTGCGTTTGTGTCTGTTGGTGGGTGAGAGAAAGAGAGAGAGAAACACGCTCTTCCTCCAGGTACTGTGGCGGTGGTTGGTTGTGGTTGGTGGGGGGGGGGGCTGCAAGCTGAGGGGGTCTCTTAGTAACGTTAAATCACGTTCACGGCGCAGAAGCGCGTGCGCCTGAAATGATGATGTAGTAATTGCA
>JAVLVB010000421.1:744717-755319 GCA_032876305.1 Orestias chungarensis | reverse complement strand
TTGGATGCTTAAGTGAGGGATCTCCTGCCCATCCTTAGGGAGCAGGGATCCAGTAATGGGGGATCTGTGGTCCGACTGCTCGGCGTCGTGCACGCCCGGCACCAATACAAACCCGGCGAGCCAGGCGGTGACGGCGCGGACTGGGTGGCGTTACTGCCGAGCTCCCAGCGGCGGGGAGCTTCCTCGCAGCCATGATTAATTGCGAGCGACACATTCTAGGAGGCCAATATTCAGAGGCATCGTTTGTGACCCAATCACCGGTCAGCTGCATGCATGCCCTGAATAAACTGCTGTGTGATCGTGGCCGACACACCTGTCACTGCCTGCCGCGGACAAAAGCGGAGCGATGCGAGCCCAGACTCCCTCCGACACGCACGCACACGGACACACTCATACCCGCATCTGAACGCTTCCCGCTGCACCCCAGCATCAGCAACACATGCATTCATCAGTCCATGCACATTTCTCTCATGCGCCTTTTTCTGCGTCTACAAGCTTTTGGTTTTTTTAGCCTCTGTCAACAGAAACCGGGTGTCTACTGGGTGTGAAGTCACATCCTTACCTCAGCCATCGCGGGGAGTCTGGAGAGTCCATGTTTGATGCTGTAATAAAAAAGCAAAACCTCCCCTCCGTCCATTTTTTCCCCTTCCAGAGAGGAGCGTTATTTTCTCCCACATGTAAGGATGGAGGGAGGCGGGGGAGGACCGCTGACTCCCCCTCGGTCGGGCTGGAAGCTGATGGCTCTTAAAGAAACATTCTCTCAGCTTTCTGCGCATCTATGGGATTCACGCGCGCGCGACACGCTCCAGCCTCGTGCGTGCGCGCGCGCGCGTCGTCATTGGCCAATCAAACAGCTGATTAAATTTACAGTTATCTGATATGAGCCGCATTTTTTTCCTCACCCTTCACAACTTGGACTAAAACAAGAACATAGCGTACAATTTCTTTACCTTGAGTGGAAATATGAGCTAAAAAGGTAAAATATGTGTTAATTAGAATTCATTAGAAATTAAATCTATGGTTATTAGATTTTTGAAGCTCATTCACAACAGAAAAAGATCCTTTATGGATATCATATTTACTGTAATTGATATTCACATCTGGACTTTGACTGGACCAGCTCAGTAATATGTAATAATCCGTTTAATTGTAACTTTTGCTGTAAGATTTGGGCCATAGTTCTGCTGAAAAGTGAACCTCCACCAACTCTTAACTCGTTCTCCTTCAGAGTTTCTCTAAATTGATCTCAATTCATTTTCCGATCACCTCTGGCAACGGTTTGTTGTCCATGCCACCTATCCCACAGCACCCTGCTGCCACCATATTTCAGTGTTGGTATGGTATGTTCCGTTAAAATGTTTTATTCCGTCATAATTTATGAGATGTGGGTCAAGGCTACACAAATAGCTGGTCAATTATACAGGATTCACTTTTATCATCACTTGAACCAGGATTCATTTGTAACTTCCTCTTTCTGCTTGCGTTACAAGCGTAACTGTGTTTCAGGATAGGTGTACAAACGTGTTCAATGTTTCTTTAAAACTTAAAAAGCTGAGACTTAGATACTAACCAAACTTTCTACTAACCTTCTGCTACCCTTGCAAAGAATGGTCCCCTGGGTACAAAGCTCTACGAATCTTTTGCAACAGGCCCTGAATTACCTTCCCCCCTTTCTGCAGAATGGTATGAAAACTGAATCAGACTAGAAAAGCCAGACTAGTAGAATTTTAGAAAAATTGTTCTAATTTATGCATAAGTAAAAAAAGTGGTCAAATTCACACCTTTTTAAGATTTTTTTAAACTAAATTATATCACTACATGTACCTTTCCTCACTTTGATATGAGTTCCGCTTTCTTCTTTAACCGTTTCTGTAAAATAAAAAAGATAAAGTCCTTACAAAAATTGGAACTGGTGCACTTACATTTTTTACTAATTAAAAACGTTTTAACACATGTATAATTGTTCTTCTATGGATATACAAATATAAAATACTAAGACAATTTGGGTTGCAAGGTGCCAAGATTTACTCACAACAGCAAGTTCTGATTTTGCAAACACAAACTGTACGATACCTTTTCCATGGATTGTTTTTACACACACATATTCCCATAACAAAGCTTTTTTTTTAGGTTGCAAATCTAAATTCACAATTCACAGACTGATTAACAAGTACAAAACATTTGTCTGGAATTCGTGCCCATAGAATTTACCTGAACATAATTTTGTGCGGCTATAGCCACACTTCAAACGTAATTTAATCAGCAGCCCATACCTTAAAGCTTCTCACGTTGTCATAAATATGCATGCTGATATAGATATCACATTTGCACACAGATTAGTCCGTCTCACTGTGTGTGTGTGTGTGGGTTTTCTTTTCACGTGTTTGTGCGTGTGTGTGTGTGGCTCAGTAAACATACGGTGGTGTGGTCTTTAAGAGTGAGAGAGATGGGGAGAGAGGAAGACTGGGAAGGGGGTGATGTAATGTGTTCTCAGACAATGATGTCATCGGCTGAGACGTGGTGAGGATTTAAAGTGACAAAGGCCTTTTTTTCCCCTCCTCCTAGGTGCTCCATGTAATTCTGTGCCAGGTCTCCTCGGAGAGCTGCACGCTGTAACACATGTGGGACCCTCACAGTTTATGTTGGGCGGTAGAAACAGAAATGCAGCGTTTGCTTGTGTACAGTGAGAAAGAAAATCTGAGCCACGGTGTTGCACGCAGCGTTTTTATTATTACCTAGGACATCTGAGATACAAGAAAAGGCACGTTTTCACAATGATAAAAAGAGGATTAGGTTGCCAACAAAAACAGCCATCATATAGAATTTCATAGTACATGACATTAATTAAAAGAAATTGAAAGGTTAGCATTAAATAGGATATTTGATTGAACCTGTGTATTTGCAAAAACAACAATTTCATTTGAATAAATAACATTGCTTATGACAGATTCCAACCAATATACTCTTGTATATTCTGTAAAAAGAAAATGTTCAAGTCTATTAATATTTATAGATTATTCTGCTGTTAAATGTTCCCATCCTATAAATTGGGCCCAGTCCACTCTGGTCAGTTTAAACCTCTTCTGATCTTTCGCTCTCCCTTCCAACAAGCATTTACAATGTATTAGAAAAGTATTCATGCCCCTTAAACTTTTTCATATTATGTTAACGAACAACAACCTACAAACTTCTGTGTTTTCATTGGGATTTTAGATTAAGACCAAAACAAACAAATGCATGGCTATAAGAAAAGGATACACAGTTTGCATAATAACTTAAAATCAGAGTGGACAAAAAACATCAGTTAGCAACAATTTTGAAGTTCTGTCAAAGATCCTTTTGACTTTGACTAGGCCGTTTAAACACATGATGACCTATCTTGTATATCAGTTTTTTTACTGCATCTAACAGGGATTTGACTGTCACTGCTGAAAAATATCCCCACAGCATTATGCTGCCACGGCTATGTTTATAGCTCATTTTTACTTTCTCCCTGCGTTGTGATAAGGATCACAGTGGACTTCTTATGGCTTTCTTTAGTAATGGGTTTCTTTTTACTACTCTTTGATAAAGCACAGATTTGTAGTTTTAAAGTTGTTCCATTGACAGATGATCCCATCTTAGCTCTCCACAGCTGAGGAAGAACTTTCTTTTTGAGCTGTCTTCTGTTTTACTTCTTCTTCATAAGGCTGTTTGTTCACTAATGTTCCCTAATAAACGTTTCAGGTTTTCTCAGAACAGCTTAATTAATCCTAAGAATGACTATCTTGTGGGCTCTGTTTACTAATAAGAAAGCCCCTGAAGGCCACATGTAACTGAATTTTACTAAATGCTGTGAGAGTAAACAGGACTAACAAAAATGCATACCACAAATGTTATAGTATGTTTTTACAATCATATTTGTGACCGTTTTTTTTTTTTGTCCATTACACGAAATACAAATAAACACAATGAAGTTCTTGGTTCAAAAGGGACAAAATGTGAAAACGTTTAAGCACCAAATCCTTATAAGTATAGATCTAAATCCGAATGTCATCCTTTGTTCATTCTACAAACTTGTCCTCAGCACCGTCACTCTTGGCTTTAAGAAGGATGCGCTCCGACCCATTCTTCCACCATCATACTCAGCGTTTCCTCGCACTTCCTCCTCGGTCCTGTTTTTCATACTTATGCTGGCAAATGTATTTATTTCTTCTGCTCTCCCTCTGTTAACTTCCAGGTCCTCTGATTCTTTCATTACCCATTTCTCTTTTGTTGTGGTGGGGCTTTCTGGTGTCTGGTCTCTCTCCTGGACACATGCTCCACTTTCCAAGGTTTTTGTCTCATTGTCATGCCCTGATTTTTCTGCTGGACTGAGTTCTTTAGCAGCGGAAGTCTTGACCTGCACTTCAGTTTTCACCTCCAGGGGTTTGTTTTCAACCACTGAGCCACTTTTTCCAAAACCTAAATGCCGACTGGGACGATTGCTCTCTGGATCAACTGATCTCTCAATGTTACAGGTCTTCACTGTTTCTTCGATTGCAGACGCGTCTTCCTCTTCTGTTCTCGATGATGTTTGGTCATCACTCTTTATGTCTGAGTCTGAGATGCTGATGTCACATGCGATCTTATAAAAGAGCGAATGGTTCTCTTTCATTTTCTGTAAGCTTTCACTCACTTTCAATGACATGTTGTTGAGGTCAGTAACATGGTCAAAACTTTGCTGACTGTCACTGTCCTCAGTTTCCTCAACAAACAGTGGCTTTAAGCCAGGGATCTGTAAAGGAATGAACCCCTGCCACTGATTTGTGGACATAAACCACTTTGTTCTCAGATGGGATGACTTGCATCGTTCATCTTTCTGTTCTGCGGTGAGTTCCTGGGGCTTTTCCTGCTCCTCATCGTTGCAACCAAGAAATCCTTTGCCTTCCTCCTTCTGGTAGACAGTCATGGATGAGATATGATGTGGAGAGTATGGAAATTTGCTTTCATTGCAGGCAACCCCTGTTCTACCACTGTGCTGTGCTCTTTTCTCAGACTGGACCTGGCCTTTAGACTTGTTTCCTTCATCACCAGCCTGAAATGTTGCCACTTCAAGATCAACCGATCTTTTTAAGTCATCTAGACAGGCACAACTTCCTGTAAGTTAGAAAGATGGAAGGATTTTTTAGTTACTCGACCGTTATCTGTTTTTTTGGGTGCTCCTTTTATGTTCCCGTACCTTCGTTCAGCCTTTGTTCTTGAGCCATTTCAGAGGGAAGCTGATGAACTTGCTTTCTCTCTCTCCTGATCGGACGCTGACTGTCTGTCATAGCACTTTCCCTGGCTGCGCTAAGAAATAAACAACAAACAAATTGGGGACACTTGTTTCTGCATAAGGTCTGCTGGCACATAACATTTTTATCCAAAACAAACTCACCTTCTTATTACTCGCTCTCGTATCCGTTCAACTCGTCTGAGCTTTGCTTGTCGCTGATCAGAGCTCAGATTGGGATTCAGATCCATGTCAGGGGCAAAAGATTCTTTGCCTGCCTATTTAGAGGGTTTTTTTAGGTTTACTGAAACATTCAAGTGGCTTTAGAACAACAAGAACAAAAAAAACTGGTTGTGGTATTACTGTAGGTATTTTATTCAAATGATGTGCAAGTAAATCAAGTAAAGGTTGAATCTCACTTTTAGACACACACACTGTTCTAGGATCCTCAGCTACTTGGCATTTTATATATAACTAATGGAGACAGAATATTTTAAATGATAAGAAATGGATTAAATTACCAACTTTTATTCCTATTTTTTTGTAACATTGTAAAAACCTTCTAGTAGATACTGATACTGTCCATCTCTGGGGTTTGGGAAAGCTGCAATTATATTTTAAGGGGGAAAAAATACTTTCAAATTAAACTCTCTTGCCATATTGGCACTTAGTGACATAAATTTAAGCAATAACCAAGGTTTAGTCATATTCATGCAAAACCAACTAAAACATTTGTAAATTTAGGATACATTTATCTGTTATGTGTCTCTAAACTTCACTATCCAGGGTGCCTCACGCCAACCTCCTTGTAACCCTGCAGAAATGAAGCAAATTTCCAAAATTGATTAACGGTTCTCTCCTTACCCTACCATCTGAGCTGTCACGTCCTCTTCCTGACCCTGTTCGATTTTGAACTTCCCTTCTCAACATCTCGGTTCCTTCAGCACTGCACACTTCTAAAAGTGGCTCCATTTTGGAGCCCCTTGATGCAGCTTGATGTTGTCCGTCCGGCCTTTTTACCCGCTGATCCTGGTGCACCTCAGTAGCAGCCTGGTTAGATTCCGGACTCTCCACAAGCAGCCGCCTGGCAGGTTTGTTCAGTAGTTTTTCATTTGGTTCCGTCAGTTGTTGCTGCTTCTCCGGCAGGATTTGTTCGGGCAGCAGAGTGTTGAGCGCAGCTGGAGGATCCTCGACAGAAACTCTTCTGGCCACCAGCGAGGAGGGCAGTACAGCTGTGACAACTCGTGTTACCCTCAAGGGAAATGGGGCCTGGCAAATTAGAGTTAAATTATTAAGACATTGAGGCCCATTTTTTTTAATGCTTTAGTCAGGTAAAAAAGCATACTTTGGGTCTAACCTCCTCTTTTGTCTCTGAACTCTGGTTCTGTGGTTCTTCAGCGGCCAATGGAGGTTTCCTCTTATTAGCCAATCGTTCCTGATTTCTCTTTATTCTCTCAATCTGCTCTGCCTCACTCATTTTCATTTTCATCTTCTAAAATATAGAGAATAAACTATTACAAATACAAGTCATCATTTTGAAACCGGTTTCAGTTAAATTGCTGGGTGCATGCTTTACAAAACTGCAAGACATGCTATGTGCATTTGTGTGTATGTGGTCTATATGTATAGGGTGGGGTGCTGGCTAACTGAACTGTGTTATGCTGAAACATGAGTCTCTTCCGCCCTCTCTTGTTTACCACAGGTACTGTAACGTGCCCCAATTGCAGCAAAGAGAAGAGAACCAAAGAATTGGAATTTGGCTGCGATTAAGATACAAACAAATGTTTTTACTGCTCTATATTTAGAGTGGTTTGGCCCACTTCAAAGATTATCATGGCAGGAACTGAGAGGAATCAAACCTTTGTTGGATTGGTTGCTGTATCTGCCGGGATCCACTTTGAACCAGATTGAGATTCTTAAGAAAACAAAAATGAAACATTAGACTGAATGAAAGGTGGATTTAAGGACAGAACAATAATGGAGCTGGGAATAGTAAAGTGGAGAGCAGCATAGGACCCCCCTCCCAAAAAAAATGAATGTGGTTGGGAATAAAAAATATATCAAAGCTGTTATAAATGGATATTAATATACAGCACACGTCATAATCAAAGTGTCCTGTTTTCTGTTAGCACAGAACATGTTGGTGCCAACCAGTTGCGTCTCTCTGTGATTTCATGTTAAGGGGGTCAGTTTGGCTGATTCCTCTTGTGTCAACAGGATCGACAGCATGCTCATAGATTCCCTGAAACACAAAAACACGTTCAAAGCATTGCTAATCCGGTATATGCTGCTCTTTTTATAAATACTGACAAATCTGGCACCTCATACTGTGGCTCTGGCCAAATATAATCCTGATTTTGGTGGCTCTGTTGAAGCTCCAGGGGTAAAGGTGGACGGATTGGTGGCTCTTGTTCCAAATCCTGCAGACGTGGTCAGAAAGATCAATTCCAAACAGTGCATTACCCTCTGTATAAATCTAATGCCAAAGACTTAAGTCTACTTCTTTTTCCATGTTTTATTTGTCTGCAGAGCTGCAATGAAAAAATCATCAGAGAAACCAACTGCTAAAATTGACGATGACATGTTTTAGTTTGGATGTTTAAAGAGACGTTGAGCTATTTTGAGTGCAGTGTGAAGTTTAAAAATATGGTCAGAGGAAGTACTACCGTAAGAAAATAACATTTAAAGGATAATTGTGTTTATATGACCTCCTAAGACATCAGTGATTTATTAAGGTTGTTGAAAAGACAAAGAGAGAGAGCAAGACCTTTAACAGATAACAGAAGGGGTTAAGAATTTAAAAAAACGTTTTCTCTGCTTTATCCATGTGACTTAATCTTAGAATTTGTTACAAAACATAAAACTGCTCTGTGATAAAATAACTACCGATGATAAAGGCAGGTTAAAATAAGTAACATCCTCTTTTCAAAGTTAATAAAAAATATATATTTGATGCTTTAAATCTATCCTGTTATATTTCCTGAATCAAAGTCAGAACTGGATAAAATTGATCTCAGCAGGTCAAAGCTCAGCCACCAGGTTCTTATCGATGTATCTGAGCTGTTCTGTGACCCAAAACTACTGACTTAAGACGCCAATTGCTATTGTGGAAAATGTTTTACAATTTTGGGTTCAGCACTTGTTGGCTTCTTGAGGATTATTCTGAACAGTACTTCAGTGTATAAAACAAAATCAAGCTTTGACCAGAGGCATACCATAAACATCAGCGGTAAAAATGGATGGCTAGGAGCCTTACTATTGGTCGTCCAATTGGGAGACCTTCTGTGAGAGAAGCAGGAGATCCGGGGTGTGCAGCCATAGGCTGGAACACTGCAAAAGAAACAAAAGTCACATCTATGACTCTAGGATGCCAAATATTAGCAATTTTTTTTTTGGTTGCATTGAGCAGAAGGTGGTATATCAAAAAAAAGAGAGGGAAGCTAACAAGTATGTTGATGTAAAAGAGAATGGAGAAATTCCAGGCTGACCATCATTAGGAAGTTGACACTCGCTTCATTGGCACATTTAAAAATGTCCAAGATTGTGAAACCGGTGCCCGTCTAGCTCCAACTATCTGTGTGTTGTTTATGTTCCCATAGTTTCCTGCTGTTCCTGTTCCTGTTTCATTGATTTCTCAAGGGGGTGTTTGGCTTGTTCATTTAGAAATCTGCAAATTTCTGTTCAGCTTTGTGGGCTTGATGTTCGGGCTGTAGTGCCCCAGCCCTTCTGAGTAAAACTGGCTTTAATGTAAACAGAGAAAAAAGGTCTTCATTGGTTTCTTGACTTATGGCTGATCCTTCCCACCCCGAACCAGAACCTCGTGCCACAAGAACAGTTTTTTTTACCATCTGCCAACTCTCCCTCACACCCCAAGTCTACCACTCCACTTCTGCTTTATTTGCACACTACTATCAATGCACATTGTTATACTGCTCTTTCTTGTTCACTTTTTTATTTTATGTACTCCAAAACCTATGTACATATATTTATAGTTATATTTTGTTAAGACTTGGTCCTAATGTTTTTTCATATCCATATTTTAGACAATTGTTATGCACCAACTACGCCAAAACAAATCTCTTGTATGTCCAATCACAAACTTGACAAAAAAGCTTTTTCTGTTTTTGTTTCTACGGCAGGTGAGTATCTTGGGTTCTGAGTTGTCCTTAAGATTCTTCCTCTATGTTCTTTAGTCTGCAGGTGAAATGTTGTGTCTGAGGTGCAACATCACAATTATTAGCCATGGTGATGATGCTGATGATGGAATCTGTAAATTAGATGGAAACTGTTTTGTGGCAGATAACAGCACGTGGTCAGAATGGTTGTAAATAAAAATCGAATTACTACAAATGAAAGTATCACAAATTTTGTTGTTAGTTTTCTGAGGTGCCAAAAGGCATCCGCTTAAAATGTATACCACTGATCTTTCATACAGAGATGGTAAACATGTGTTTGAGCAGCAGCTAACGCTTACTGTGATGCGTCTGTAGTCCCAGCAGGAAACAGAAATAATCCCTATTGACCTTCAGCCCATCAAGAATGTCCTCCATCATCCACAACTCTCTCTGAGCTTGACACTGCTCCTGATCAGACAGTTAAACCTCATGAGACACCATGGCATGTGCAGAAGATTTGGACTTAAAGGAGATGTTACGGCATGAAAACATCACAACACTGTATTTATAAAAAACAGAATTTTTATTGTAACTGATGTCTATTCATAACGAAAACATGTTAGTGAAAACCTAATATTAAATACCTGTGGCATTCCAAAGTTACAGATGTGTTGAAGGTGTGAACGGATTACTGAGAGTTCACTCTCCATCCTCTCATACTGACTCCACACACGCTCCATTTCCTTTATGGAGAAACACGATTAAAAGAATTTAGTAAAACACGATTAAAACTGTACAAACAAAAGCCAACAGATTCTCGCTGTGTCTGGTTTGACAGTTTAACATCCGTCCTTTATTACACACCAATGATACGTCACACACTCTGGCCCGAATAGTGACCAACTCCTCTTGTAACAGAGTCTTGTGGTTTAAGGCTTCCTCGAGGGCCCGGGGCCCTTGATTCCTCCACTCTTCCACTTGGAGTCTGGACACTTCCAGTGCACACTGGACACTTTCCTGCAACAGAAACAATAACTGTCTATTTTAGTCAATTTTCTTTACTTTTCCAACATATATAGTTTGACCTCAACACACACACACACACACACACACACACATACATATATATATATACATATATATATATATATATGTAATATATGTATATATATATATATACATATACATATATGTATATATATATATATGTATATATATATATATACATAATATATATATATATATATATATATA
>JAVLVB010000421.1:732981-744617 GCA_032876305.1 Orestias chungarensis | reverse complement strand
TATATATATATATATATATATATACATATACATATATATATACATATATATATATACATTATGTATATATATGTATATATATATATTATATATATTTATTATATGTATATATTATATGTATATATATTTAGAGTCTGTATATATATATATATATATATATATATATATATATATATATATATATATATATATATATATATATATATATATATATATATATATATATATATATATATATATATTTTTTATATATATATATATATATATATATATATATATATATATATATATATATATATATATATATATATATATATATATATATATAAATATATATGTATCTCATCTTGACTAGTTTAGTCATGAAGACATATTGGTGTTTCCAAGGCTGCTGCGTAATCCTTTAATAAAAAAAATATTTCCTGGCCTTGAGGACAGAACAAGTCTGTTTTTGTTTTTTTTATCATTATTTAGATTTTAACTCTGCCATTTATTTTAATTTCTGCTATTGTTTATTGTGCTTGCTGTACAGCTCTTTTTCAAGCGTTTTATTCGTGTGGTGCTTTATAAATGCATTTGATTTGGAACTAAATACTAACCTTATCCATCTGAAGCTGAGTGAACTCAACAGACAGAGACTGCAGCAGCTTGTCACACCCACACAGACGTGTTAATACAACCTGAAACAGAAAAGCTGAAGTTCATGCCCACTAAAGTTAATGGATAATCGTCTTTGGAAGCTGTTTAACTGAGAATACTCACATCTACATCACTTTCAAGAGGTCGTGTCAGTTGCAAATCTCTCTGATCCGATTTAGAAGCCTGGAAAAAGTTCAAATGTTTGTTTTATGAATATCCTACAAAAGCAAATTAAAAAAAACAACACTTAGAAATCTAATCTAATTTATATCTTTATAATGACCTCTTTAACAGTTTGTTGTTTGTTTTACTTAATTTATTTTAATAAAAATACTGAAGGGCCGAACTAGATCTGCATAAGCCTCAGCAAGTCACAAATTTAGAGGTTAAGTAAACAGGTATA
This sequence comes from Orestias chungarensis, assembly GCA_032876305.1. Lineage (NCBI taxonomy): Eukaryota > Metazoa > Chordata > Actinopteri > Cyprinodontiformes > Cyprinodontidae > Orestias > Orestias chungarensis. The sequence goes on along the minus strand of JAVLVB010000421.1, from coordinate 743,575 downwards.
TTGTACTTGCTCTTGATAGTAATTTAGGAAACACCAGCTTTGTGCTACATGATTTACAATCATGCTAAATGAATGCAAAATAGATTGCTGTAGAGATGTCTGATATTGTTGGCTGTCAGTTGTTGTTAGTTCCTGTGTCTAATTTAAGAACGTAGGGTATTAGAGACACATCATGCTTCAATAAAAATAATAATTCTCTCAATAACATCCTTGTCATGTTCTGTAACAAAAAAAAGGTGTGAATCCATTCTTTAGATTTAGCAAAAATATTAAAAAGAAAATCCTCATAATTGGTCACTAATATTAACACAAGAACAAAGTGAGATCGGCACAAGAACAAAATCACAAACACACAGCTCCAGGCAAAAATGTAAAACGACTAAAAGTGTATGTAACCTATTCATAAACTTTTTTAAAGAATCAAGTAATCATCTACTTTCTTGAAGAAAAAACTTTTGGTCTTTTTTATACTTTAAACAAAATTGTTTTGTACTTTGTTTCCTTGCTGAAACCTGACTGCAAGCAGTGCTGATGTTGGTCTATCCTTTACTACATCCAAGTAAATTCTTCTCAATATGATATCAATTATTTTTATATTTGTGAAATTTAAAAAAACCTGAGTAGAAAACAATAGTCCAAAGTTATACTAAGCAAGATGCCCGAGTAGCATGGCGCCATCTAGTTGTTGTACCAGAGCTGGAAGCACAGAAACAGGCACATGGCTGCATGGAAGCTGGCGGGGTTGTTTAGAGGGGTTGGAAGCATGCGCTGCTCTCGCTGAAGGGGGTAAAGGGGGCAGTAAATCTGCCCCTGTGGAGTGGCTCTGAAGGACACACAGGATGCATTTCAGATTAAAAAAATAAAGTACATTTCCATCTCATAAACACACATTTACGTTTTTACTGGACAATCCCATTGTCACTCTTGTTTCTCCACTTTCCATTGTTGTTCATTCGTCATAAATGTCTATAGCCTAGCCCTAAGTCTAACCCTAAATCAATTCATACCACAGTCCCACACGTTCCCCAAACCAAAAAACAACCCTATTCACTGTTGGTCCTCACAAGAAAAGTAATTGTCAAAATAAATAAATAATGGCCCCTATAGCAAAAACATTCCCATTGTCATGATTTCCTCCACTCACCTTTGCTAAAGGTCTTCTACCACTTGGTGTGTTATGGACAGAACCATATATGGCTACAGGCTGCAAAGACACAAACAAGAAACAAGCAAGTGTCTTTAAATCCAAATAATAGAGTTAAATCTAAGATGTCAAAACGTGGATCCAGTAGCAAGTATAATCCATTTGTCTCTTATTCGCAAATAAATACAATCAGGTTTAATGATTCTGCTGCTTTGAGCCTCTTTTAGACCTATGTAATAATACTCACCCACAAATATGCATAAAGCAATGTGGAATAAGAAAATCATCTTTATAGAAAGGCTTAGAAAGGTACAAAATCTCGTCTTCAGGTAAATCGACCTTATGTTTCTGCTGTTTTTTCACTGATCAAATTTTCAGGTAAATTAAATCAGAAATAGTATTGGCTCCCTGTATTTTTGGGGTTTATGGACATAAACCACCTTCAAAAAGTTAAATTCAGGTTCCACAGAACATCCATGAATCCTGAACCCCTAATCGGTGGAGGTACCTAAGCCATAGACTTAGCCAGAGGGACATTCAGACAAAAAGTTAATTTGCATTTTAGACAATTGCTATAAGTTGTAAAATATACAATTGTTTATGCAAACGGCAAATATAACATGAAAAACTTTATAGCAAGACGTGTTCAGTACATTTCTCTTATTCTGTGTCAAAAATGCAAGAGTGTAAAATAAGGGAGTGAACTTGCAGATTTTTCTGTGCACTAGTGGTCCAATAAGAATTTCTCAAGTTTAGGTCAATCTGAATCAACTTTTTATGATCCATGACAGAAATGGGAAAACAAAACCAATAACAGTTCACCTTGCTATGGCTTTGCCACCTATCTGTGACCGGAGATGTGCGAGCAGACTTGAACTCTAGTTTTGGGGAGGCAGGTGTGTAATACACGGTGATCGGGTCATCGGGGGGTCGAATGTCGACCCTTCCCACTGGTGTATGAGGTCGAGAGCCCAGCTGTCCTCTTGACCCTAAAGATCCTGACCCCACGATTGCTGCCTGTGGCAAGATTTCATCATTGGAGTCCTCTTCCATGGGAGCTGCTTTTCTTCGGCTTGAATCAGGAGGGCTTGGTGTTCTGTCTGAAGGGCTTTGTAAACAAAGCAAAAAGCAGGACAAAATACCAAAATGGGAATTTCTTGGATGAACAACCAGGAAGTGAGATTCAGACCCTGAGATCCCTTACTAACCTCCTGTTTCGATAATGCACAATGCGTCTCCCCCTGTGCTCTGACTGCGACCTCCCCATTCTTCTGCTGAGGAGCTGACTCGGTTCGCTCAGGGTCCTGCTGACATGCTTGTGTTTTTGAGCAGGACTGTCCTCCTCCATGGGGGATCTGGGGAAGTCCACTGACTCACTGCTGCCACCAATTTGCGTAAAATCTTGATAACTTGAGCAACGTCTTTACAGATCACAGTTAGAGGATAAAATCATTTTTGTGGGCATGGCACTATCATCCAAAACCTTCTGACAATCTTAAACATTATCATACCTATTCATGGTGCCGTCTGGCTCCATTGCAGCTGATTGGCTTAGAGCTCGAACCCAACCCAACATGTCCTCTTGAGTGTCGGCGCTGAAGAAATATGATCGCATGCCCTGGTGCACCACCTGAATTTACATGTGTTGGACTTCTTTACAATGCATGAAATCTTATTTGTTGAATCATACTCGCGTATTTGAATGATGTTGGTGTGTAATGAAAATGTTATCACGTATGCATATAGCATATATAATATAATAAATTTTTTGGTTTGGCCTAAATTCTCATGTCTTAAAATGAACACTGAGACGATTTTCAAAATGTATGTCATTATTGATAGCGTTGGCAGATCTAAATGTAAAGATATTTTCAGTCACACACAAGTTTGTCACCGACAGAAAATGAAGAAAAACTTATCTTAAATGGTAATTGAAAACTCCAAATTCCTTTATATTTTGCTAAAAACAGGCATGTTTAACATTCTTAAAAGCTTTCCCAAGGGTTGCTGAGAAAGTTTTAATCTGTATTACAGTGATTAAAATCTTATAATTTCTCAAAATATTTTGCATGTTTTTAGTGAAAGTTTCACAATTTATCTTTAGGGATAAACTCCAAGTCACTTATGTTGGAATGTATCCTTTTCCATTTCTCTAAGCTTCGGCTTCAGATTCTCTATTGTGATTCAAATAAATACCATTACAAGGCTGCTCTAAATCCAAGTGTCCCTTGCCATCCATTGGCAGTACCCATTTATTCATGCCTATCTCCAGCAGTCCATCACAGGGCAGCACAGAGACAGACCATCATCACTTTCACCTAACAGCAATTTAAACCAGTCAACATAGCTTTGGTCTGGAGTACCTGGAGAGAAGCGGGTTATGAACAGAGAGAACATGCAGACAAAGACCCTAGGCTGGGATTTGAACATGGGACCTTCTGTCTGTAGCAGTGCTACCAACTGGGCCACTTTGGAGCCTTAATAATATTCTGACTTGCTGTCAAAATTATGTATAAACATAAATCTGCCAGGCATGTGAATGATTTTGGGATTAACTGACCAAAGGATTATACCTAAAAGTTTGGATTGACAGTCATTCACAAGGTTCACAAGATGTTCCAATGGGTTGTTTGACTAAAACTTTTTTGTGAAAGTCAACGGTCAAAGTCTTTGATGAGATTCATGTTCAGCAACAGGGTCTTATAGAAATACTCTCAAAGTTTAAGCTAAACCTTCAGAAACTGCGAAAAAGCAGCTGCCATTATCAAAGCCGACTACATTAACAAACCATCTTAGAATTATGTTTATGTGCTCGTAAATCCTAAAATTATGACAATTTAGAAATTGTTCCTCAAGAATCCTGTGGTTGTAAGTCAGAAGATTTTTTTGATACCTTGAAAGTGAACTTCCGGTTTTTGCATTCTCGCGGGGAACAGAACAGGATTTTGTAGCTTGGGAGTGGGATGCTTCCCATCACAGTTTCTTCTCTACTATCTGAGGACAAAACGTTTTCAACTTAAAACGGTACAAATGAGTGAGAACTCATTGACATGAAGCCCTGTGCTGCATGCGATTTTATTCCTACCTTTGTAGTAGAACAAACAATAGTTGGAGAGAACAAACCATCTTCTTTTCCAAAGCTTTAGACCAGAGCTGTCCTGCAGATGCAATGCATGTGTTAGAGTACAACTGTTCTGCATGACCAGATGAATTCATGGAGCAGATAGAACCTTATGTATTTTACATTGAATTAAGCTGCCTTGAGACAATATTTTGTAGAATCACCTTCTAGTGCTGTTACAGCTGCAACTCTTTAATGGTTTGTCTCCATAAGCATCTAACTGTTTGTACACTCTTCTTTGCAAAATAGCTTGGAGGAAGATTATCAGTCTCATCACATACTGTAAATTGAATTTTCGTCTGAACTTTTAATTGAGGTTCAGATTCTAGTTGAAACCGTTGTAACTCTGGCTAAACCCTCTCTCCAGCCTCAAGTCCTAAAACTGGGGAAGAAACTTTGTCCTGTCCATTGACTACCAGCCTTAAGCAGCTCTCTTGTCCGTATTAAGGAAAGCATCTCTGCAGCATGATGCTGCCACCACTAGTGAGTTCATATGCTTTGAACGAAGCGCAACAATTTCAACCTTGCCTCCTATAACTATAAATTATTCATGCCATTTTTTCATTACACAAAAACCAATTTGTAAGAATTTCTCTCAAAAGTGGCTTTTTTTCCCTTTCAGTTTCTTGATAAAGGCACAGGGAGAGGTATTTATGTGAATTATAGTTCTGTATAGCTTGTATATAGTTCTCAACTATAGGTCGGGTGCGTTCCCCAAAAGCAGTGATGCTGTTTGAAAATGTTCTAACTCCTGAATGCTTTATCTTTTTGTATGACAATTATGCATTATTTGTCATGGTCTACCCCATAAAATCTCAAAAAAGTAGAATAAGGTGTGTGGTTTTAATCTAGCAATATCTTGCGAAATTTACAGGGTTAATACTTCAGTAAGGTTTTTTTAAGGCAAGCTTACTTTTTTGTTGAGCCATCCCCTGATGATCACGGGGCAGTTAGGGTCTCTTTTAGCTGCCTGACATCTTTTCCCAAAGGTCTGCACCTTCCCATCGCTTTCCTGCTTAGATTAGAGAGTGGAAAGATTTTTATTCCTATATTTACTCCCTGCACCAAGCCATTAGTATAATGTACCAAAAGTAATACAATTAGAAAAACAAACCTTCATGACAGGAAAGTAAGAAATTGTAGCAACACTGGACGCTTGGCTCACTCTGTCCTGGTCATCCATTCTGATAAAACATTCATAAATGGATTCAGAAGGGAAAAAATAAAACAAAATACAAGTTTTAAGCAGGATAGAATAAAACAAAAACTTTAAAAGACAAACAGATTATCACAAAAAGAAAACATCACACACACAACACAAAGAACATGTACACTGAGCTGAGCTCTCAGTGGCGTAGTCCTGGGATCTTACCACTAACATCTTAACCAGTGTGTGTAAACCAGCAGTTCGTCACTCCCCTTGGATACCCCACAGAAGAGCTTCACACAAACATACGCCGCATTCCTGTACAGCTGAGGTGTTTTTCTCCGGTCAACCGTTCATTATTTAAGGCGCTTAGTGTTGTGCTCTCCCACTCCCAGCAAAACTCTCCCACAAATCTATTCTGGGCTATATGCAGGCCGGAGCGCATCCCCGCCATGATACTGACAGGTGACAGCTGCGTCGCTGTGGTAACAGGGAGCGGCCAGGAGCGTGTGAAAACCAATCTGGCAGCAGGGGGACGGGCATGTGTGAGAAGGGAAGTCTGAACTGTTTTTAAAACAGAATGGACTGTGAAGGGAAAACTGAAAGTCTGCATCTGCGAGATGGTAGAGTGGAATATTTTGGTTTTTGGAGGTTTCGATCTTCATCAGAAATGTCTCCATTTAAATATTATTGGTACCTGCCATAGCAATGCATTGAAGACACCAATCATTATTCACCTATCAAATTTACTGACAACCTCCATGTGACAGCAGTTTTATTGTTCTTTTAGTTTTATTTCCTGTCTTGTGTTTCCTTCTATTATTCCTTATTTTCTCCCATGTGTCTTCTTTCCATTTCTTACTTCCCTTTCATGGGTAATCTCTTCTTCCCTACCTTTCTCACTTTCTCAATTGTGTGTTTTTTCTTCTCGTCTTTCTCTTTTTACTCAATCCCTGTTGTCAGTGCTTCTTCTCAGACACTAATCCTAAAGTGTCCTTCCTTCTTCCATAAATGTTTTGTTTTTTTACCTTTAAGCTTGAACAACCTTTGACCAAACTTAAATTTACATGATTGCCTGAAATATTGAAAATTAAACTGAAAAAAAAAATTTGCAGACAAAAATCATACTAGGTATATTTGCATATAACGTAGGGCATAAAGGTGACTTGGAGGGACAGTGGTTTCTATCTTTATGCAGGACTTCTGTTTGCATGCAAGAAGGTTAATTTTGTTTCCGGTAAACCATTTTTACATTACATAACATATGTTTTGGATCATTATGCTGAACCCTTGATAACAACTAGTTTTAAGTGGCAGAATCCATCTGGGTTTTCATTTGAAATGTCCTTGTGACTCTCCATATGAGCTGTATGCATGACACACCTTTTACACAGGTTACTTATTACCTTGTGATATTTCTTGGTATAAATGAGATAAAAATGTGTTAACCTTTTTCTAAATGGTTGGGAAGTGATTTTACTGAAATTAAAATGAGTTTATTTTAATTCTATGCTATCAGATGTTTCTTGGTGGTACCAATAATAATTTTAAAATACTTTGCTTACATATTTTAATCATTCCTGTGCATTCAATGTGTGCATTATGAATATTTTACATGTCCCTTCTATTTATTATTGTGTATATACATACGTTTATCAGTAAATGTAGATAAAGCTTAAAAAAACACGAAAAGAAAAGATTGTTTTGATCCTTTTTTTAGTCTAAACTTGTAGAAACTGGTTTGATCAATCTTTGCTTCAAATTTTTTTTAAATTTAGCCTTCCAAGTCCATGAAGCAGCACCAAAGATGAACCTGAAGATAAAGACATCACGAGAGACACCTAACACTGAGCCCTCTAACACAAGTTAACAAGGTTCGGAAGCATCCGCAATCGTTCTCAGCCACAGTCCCAAACCAGAGAGACTTTGGTAAATGAAACGAAACAATTGTCTCTTTGTAAGACATGCGAGAATAAGCTAACCACTTTGTGGCCACTGGGAAGGGGGGGTATGTGGGAGTTGTGAAATATTTGGAAAATCTTCTCCTTAATCAGGCCAGTTCTCTTGGAGAGAAGAAGGATTGAAATGCTAAAGAGGAATGGAGGGGAGGAAAAATGGGGGGTCTGTGTACGACACAGAGTGGGCTTTGTGGTGCACCAAATGCACTGAGCATCATGTGAAGTTGCACGGAGAGCATGCTGAATACATTTAGTCGGAAAATAAAGCATTCTCTCTTGAAAAAACATTTGCATTTCTTCCACCATTCTTTTTGTTTCAATTGACAAAAATGCCTTTTACTATCACATTTTGAACAGTAAAGCTGTGATATCAGACGTGTGTCCAACATAAGGGAAAAAGTTCCTAATAGACAATATATATTTAAGACACAGATGCAACATTGCCTCATCTCATTACCTTCAGTTATTGATTTTATTTTATTAAAAGGTTTAATAAATTTTAAATGAGAAAAAAAATAAATACGATATTTGTTATTTAATATAAACATTTTAGTATGTGGTGATTTCAGTAAGTGTTGGGGAATTACATGTGAAAGAAAAACAAGCAGGTGGATTGTTGCCTCACCTGATCAGCTGTGGCCGCCTGCCGCCTTCTTTAAGCGCCATCACTTGGCGTTCGTCCTCACAGCATCCGTTCAGCTTTGGCTACCGTCTCTCGTTGTCCGTACGGTCCGAACTCTGCTGTGAATTACCTTTTCCCCTTTCACACGTGGGACTTCCTCTTTGTTACTCACCGTTGTTTTGAATTAGTTTGAAATGCTCTAACCTACACTGGTGTGCTCCTCTGTCCTGAAACAGTGAACTCTCTATGAGCCTCTTCTCTTCTTCAGTCTCCCTCCCTCACGGTCTCACCCTGACATTGGCCGCCTCTCAATCTCTTGCTGAGTGTAGGTTTGTGACTCTGGAATTTATAATAAAACAGCTGTTCTGTCTGTCTTAGTAAATTAATAGTCAAATGTTACAGCTTTTCTGGTAAGAAAATGTTGATATTTGACCTATAATGTATAGTGTACCTGACAATGTAATGATTTAGGAAGGAATCTTCAGCTATTGCATGCTAAATTTGACATTTCTCACCAATTAAATGTCAAATCATCAGGAAAAAAACAAAAAACAAACGAAAAACTGTTATGAAACTAGCTTATTTTGTCTGGTTAAGTTGAATAATTGTCCTTTTAAACCCCCAAAAATGTTGTTACATTTTCATAAACCAGATAAAGCAGGCCTACATCTTAAGCTGCAAGAAAGATGTTTTCTTAGGTTTTTAGCTTTCTGAATTACAAAGTCACTTAAATAGGCCCGGACTGATAACAAATCGAAAGAGAACCCACCAGTATTACACGATCAGAACCTCGATGGCTCAGCCAAGAGGTTATGAAAATCAAAACCGTCATCTAAAACAGTGCATGCCTCACTTGTTTTAGTCAAAGTCAGAAGCCAGGTGGAAATAAGGAGAATGGACAGAGCTGGTTTGCTTGGTTTAAGAAATATTTGGTCCATAATGCAGTAAATGAGATTGCAGAAAACAGCTTCTTAAAGTTTTGTTGATCTGTAATATTTACATGTGAAACAAAAACATTACAAATTGGGCTAACTTTTATTTCAGACTGCCGTAAATTATCAAGTGTTCTAAATGCATTTCTGTTCAGTTCTCTATTTGTCTACCTTTTTAAAGACACAGAAGTAAATTGCCCTTGGTAATGGATGTTAGACCATGTTCAGCAAGATGAATCCATTGGCAAAACAAAACAAATAGAACATGGGAATATTCTGTAAAAAAAATGCAGTGCAACTTGTTGCCCTTTTGCCTTGCAACCAGAAGGTCCTGGGTTTGAATCCCAGTCTGGGGTCTTTCTGCAATTAATTTGCAGGTTTCCCCTTTGCATGTGTTGGTTTTCTCCAGGCACTATGACTTCCCTCCACAGTCCAAAATCATGGCTATTAGTTTAATGGGACAGGCTGAATTAAATGGTTTCTTTGTGATGTCTGCTTACTACTGAAATAGGATTTTTTTTTAATAAAGTCCTTCACCATAAAAATAATAGGTTTAAATAATAAAGAAAAAACATGATTGTTTGAACATTTTCTAAATGGAAAAACAGATTTTAGAAAGGGAGATAAGCATTTTTTTTCTCGTTATGTTACCTTTAAAATGAATGTTTTATTTAAACCCGAAACATTCTTTCTAACATATGGTAAACACATAATTATGTTCCAGTATATCAGACATCCTCCTGAACTCTAATTAGTTTGTTTACACTCAAAAATAAACAACATTTCCCAGATGGGTATATTATCTTTTGGTCTCCTGCTGCACTGAATCAGTTTAATGCATTCTCAACATATTCTTGTTATAGCCTCTAATGCACTAAATATACCCACAGCTCACAGCAAAGCAAATGCAGGTCACACTCAGTTGCTGGAAAATTGTGTTTAATCCTTATAAGTGGAAAAGGAGAGAAATTCTTGACTTTTCCTTATTTTAATGAACCTGAAAGCAATCAGATTAAGAGTGAGAGCTGATGTTTAGCAGCAGGCCACACACATGCCTACAGAGAAAGATAACAAAGATATTTTAAGTGATGTAAGAATGAGGACAGATGAATGAGCAACACTGTGAGAGAGTTACTTGGAGTCATTGAAATCAAATGCAGCACAAAATTGTGCAACCCCCAATCTCCTGCTATTGCTTGCATGGAAATCATGACAGCCTATGAAATACCACCTCACTTGTCCCAACTGTTTGGTACACTTCAGACATCGGAACACTCAGCACTGGAGTTCCACAAGGGGGCGTTCATCTCTTCTCTTCAGCCTCTGCACTGCTGACTGTATCTCCAAGAGAACATCTGTATTGTTACTTCAGGGTTGGACTATTGTAACTCTTTATTAGCAGGAAGTTCACAAAATGCAATTAAAAAACTACAGTTGGTCCAAAATGCTGCAGCAAGAGTTCTGATGAAAATTAAAAAGAGAGATCATATCTCCCCAATTTTAGCTTCCCTTCATTGGCTCCCTGTCAAACTTAGAATAGATTTTAAGATTCTTCTTTTGACATATAAAGCCCTCACTAATAAAGCTCCATCCTATATCAGAGATCTGATTACTCCTTATGTCCCTAACAGAGCACTTCGCTCTCAGACTGCAGGTTTACTGGTGGTTCC
>JAVLVB010000421.1:620980-732881 GCA_032876305.1 Orestias chungarensis | reverse complement strand
CTCAGGTAGTGGCCTCCTGCTGATGCCCAGAGTCAGGACCAAACAAGGGGAGGCTTCATTCCAGTTTTATGCTCCTAAAATCTGGAACAGTCTTCCTGAAGAGGTTAGACAGGTTTCAACTCTGCTGTTGTTTAAATCCAGGCTGAAAACAGCCTTATTTAACTGTGCATATAGCAACTGAGAATATTATTACTATTATCATTATTATTTTATTTCTTTTAAATTCAAAACTGATTTTATTGTTTCATTTTCTGATCTTTTTTCTTATGTAAAGCACTTTGAATTGTCTTGTACATGAAAATGTGCTATACAAATAAACTTGCCTTGCCTTGCCTTGCCTTGGTGTCTTGGCAAGAACCACCTGCTCCTAAACGTAGACAAGACTGCAGAAATGGTGGTGAATTTCTGACGTAACCCACCACAGCAGTTTCCACTGAGGAGTCACTCAAGTTCCTGGGCACCAACAAATCCAGAGACCTATAGTGGGTCAGGAACACTGTCTCCATCCCCAAGAAAGCTATGGTTGATCACAGTTATACACTGCGAGCATCAGGTCTGGTCTGCTTTGGTTTCTCCACCCCACAAGAACGAGCCAAACTCACCAGCAGGTTTGAGGAAGCGTGCTGGCAAAATAACAACTGACCCCTCACTTCCTGGACATCATTTCTTTCAAAGTCTTTATTTTATTTGAGTCTTTATTTTAATTGTTTTCATTCTTTCATAGTTTCATGTTTGTAAGTAGTCTGCGTAATTGTTACATTTCATACATCACCAAACAAAATCCCTTGTATATATGCAATATACTTGGCGAAATGAAGTGATTCTGATTCTGATTGTAGAATGTGAACTAACGGGACTTAAAAGCTGAGAAAAATCTGATTTCTAAGGAAATACTTGATGATAAATCCACCTTGTTAATTCTGACCTGCCTGCATCACATGATACCATTGTTAGCACAAACTTAATATGAAACTGAAAGAGGGAGTTTGCACGGTGCACTTTAAGCATTTCGTCGGCATCATATGTTGACAGAAAAGATCCACCAGATGATGCTGTTTTAACATTTATCTACCCGCATACATTTGAGCAGAAAAATTAACCTGAGTCTTATAATGAATTACTGTTACGTAGATAAAGTGTTATTTTAAACAACCAAACAAAATAATAAAAAAAACTTTATTTTGTGGCTGTTTAAGCCCAAACATTTACATGGAACTATACAGGTGCAGCTTAAATATTTAGAGTACTGGGAAAAAATAAGTGAACTCATTTATTTTATAAAGTCAAATCACATGAAGATAAAAATTATGGTTCACAGCTAGAGAAACGCTTACAGTTAAAATTTCAGAAACATAGAATATCCTAAAAGTTAGGGCATATCATTAGACAGTTTAAACATATTTCAGGCCGAACAAATAGCTTTAAAAACGCATCAAGGCTCTTTGCGCAGAGTGACACGTTGTAAGAATCAGAATCAGAATCAGAATCAGGCTTTATTGGCCAGGTATGCTCACACATACAAGGAATTTGTTTTTGCTTACATAGATGCTTGCAGTGCACGAAAAATACAGTAAAGAAACATTTGTAACATTTAGCATGGATAATTTATATATTTTTTTAAAGTGCAGTTTTGTGCAGTACAAAAACTATAGAAGTTATGAAAATACATAAATAAATTGTTCAATTGTTCATGAGAATAATGGAAGTTGGAAAAAAGCTTCTCTGGAGCTGGTCGTACGGGTCTTCATGTGGCTGAAGCGTCGGCCTGATGGAAGGAATTAAGGGGGAGTGGGAGGAGAACTTTGCTTAATTGCAGGTGACTATATGGAAATCTAAGTCACATCTGTGTTCTTAAAGAGCACATACTCGAAGAAAATATGACCCCACACATCTAATCACACTGAAGCTCTTTAAAATGTAATGGCTGTTTGGCCATCAGATACCTTGTCAAACCTTAACAGAATGTACGCTAGAGTGGACCCATATTCTTTACAACAGTTTAAAATTAACATAGCTCTGAGATTTAACTCTTTTTGTTGGTTTTAGTTCTTCCTCAGTGACAATTGAGAAGGTAAAGTAAGTCAGGCTCTCAGTCCCCCTCAGCAGAGCATTTTAAATGTATTATCCAATAATTTCATATGAAATTAGTGTTTTAATATCAGTGTGGTGACACAAAAGCCACAGGGACCAGTGAAGGTCATTATGACTGGTGAGGATTATACTCCTCTAGAATCGGCTGTACAACTGTATAGAACATAAAATAAGAGTTTACATTTTAATTTAAAAAATTTTAAAAGCTGTTTATCAAATTATAAAAAACTATACTTTTCTTTGGCTGAGCTCTCTTTTATTAAAATGGAAAATTAAAAATGTTATTTGTATATGAAGACCAAGCACCTACCTTCCCCATTAATGTCTGTCAGTCTTTTCATTGCAATCCTCCCTGTTTGCCTTTATTTTACAAAGTGTTTTTGCCTAAATAGCAAAGATTTCCTGGAAGGAGAATCTTTCTGGATCGATTTCATTCCGACTGTATATTTCTTCTCTTTTTTTTTGACTGTTTTAAATTATTTCAATTTCAAGAGTTAGAGCATCTTATTACTGCACCCCATCGGTACACGATAGTACTTTTATTCTCACCTGGATCATATTCACTGCAGATATATGACCATCGGAAAGACTAAATATATAACACATTCATTAAATATACATATTGGACTTTGGAATACCAGCACAGGTAGCATTTATGTGTTATAAAATAGGTTTATTGGTAATACAAAAAGAGCTTATGCCAATGTGTGTCACACACAGCACTTTACTTCACTTGGACAAATCATTTTCTCTTATGGTTAATATTTTAATTGTCACTATGACAGCTGAGCTATTCCCTCACCTGCCTTCCCTCACTGGGTGGGAGTAAAACTGCGGGAGCGGACTGCAACCAGAACCACGTCTTGTAAATTGACAAGCCGAGCCACAAGTGTTCTCTCAAACCTCTGTAGTTCTAATAATAAAAAGAGGAGAACATTTTAGTAAATCTGAAAAATATTTCAGATGATGTCAGTATTTTACAAATTATTACAACAGTAAAATAATTTAGTTTCTGGAACAAATGACACAAAGAACTCGTCAAATCCAATTTGAATTACTAGCATGACACGCTGTAGCATGACAAACTCTTCTCCAACCTATATGTCAAGCTATATGTTTCACTTGTACCTCTTTAAGTTACACGCTTTAAATTACAGATCACTTTCATGCCGGGCATAAGCTCACACATACTGAACACACAGAGGGAGGTCGGAGTGTTCCTGGATCCTGGTTTCCAGTTATGCTTCCTTTAGTTTGTGATTAATGTGTGACGCAGGTTTAACTGATGAGTTTCCCCACTGTAGATTTGATCCTCTCAGGAACCGACACATAAATAGTAAATCACGCTCTGAGGCCCTTAATCACAGGTGTAAGCATAGAGGTTACACATACATACTGCTAAACATAAATGTTTGCTCTAGTTCTTTACTGACAGTAAAGTTATTGGTTGTTTTGAGAATATGATCCAAAGATTGTGAAAATTGTTGCATTTCCAATCTTGTCTCCATCATTCTCTCTCTGTAATCCAAACGTATGGATATAACTGACCTAGTTTGCTTTAATGTTTTGTATGACAAACAAAAATTTGGATTAAACTATATTTTATTAAGTCTCATAAAGCTGATTTTAGATCTTGTGTTTTCAGTTGTGATGATCAGCTCCTGTAATCAACAAAATATTTATTTCAGAGCAAACCATGTATGTTTTTCTGTCTTGTTCATTAACAACACAGAGATCAAATCCAACCTAATTATGATTGGTGGATCTTCCAACATTCTCTGATGTTCTGTCAAATTTAGATGTTTGATAAAACCTTTTTTCTAATATTTTATGTAAATTTCTTGTGGTGCTGTTTTGACCAAGTCTTTGTATGGTTTTGTGAGAAACCTCCAAAAAAGGCTTTTTTTTGTTTGTTTGTTTATGATATAAAATGTTTTATTGTTAAAAAAATGAAAGAGCATATAGATAAATATCTTTATTAGAAGGAAAAAAACAGATTTAATACAGATTTTCCAACTTTGACGCATAAATTAAAGGCCTCCACAAACATCAAAGGAAAATTGTGGCTCACTGCCGTCTCGGCCAAACATGACTCTCATTGTTCAGAATGTACTGAGGGACAACTGACAGCAGTTCAAATGTCTGACATACTGCAGGGACCTGTGTGGCGTTTTAATCTGGATCTACAAGCCACTTGTTGAGTGAGGTTGCGTGATGTTCCCTAACTGCAGGTGTGTGAATGCTTTGTGTCTCTCGCCGTGGTCAAATTTTAATCCCTGTAAATCCTACGGCGAATGGTGGGAGGCTAGAGCTTCTCTAAAAAAGAAAGTGATCTCCAAGCAGGGCGATCTCGCATAGCAAAAATGGGACCATTTGAACACTAGGGGATCAAATCGCTACTCTGCACTTGTTTCTCTGTGCAACCATATGCTTGGTGTTTAACCTGATTTCAAAAGGTAAAAGCTTCTACTATTCTTCAAAATACACTATTAGACCAAAAGTATATCCAGAAAATGGCCATGAAATAATATAGCAATTGATCTTTATTTTTAATTGAGGCTTTACAGTCTGTCTCATTTGGTCTCCATTTGTTAAAATTACGAAGGCATGTCTGTTGAGGTATTTTTTTCAATTTTTTCATTTTTACTCAAGCTTCTCAAATGGATTTAGGTTTTTACTTTTTCTACGTTATTATGACAATGGCCTAGTTAAAGAAAAAACCTTAAGCCTGTTCACATGATAAAGCCATCATCACTCAAAAAGGCTTTGACATAAACTATCCCATTACATTTATAGCCGTATTTTTGGGGGGGAATGGTGAACCTCTACTTCTGTGTTTAGCCCTCCGGAGCCTCTATCAGGATTTCTTTCATGATTTAGCTACATCGATTGTATCTTCCCCTCAACTATTTTACACATTGTAAAACTTAAAAATGTCAATTGTGCTTTCATTTGACCAAATAACAATTTTTTTCCATATGTTTATTGTGTTCCCTTAATGACTCAAAGGTATTGGAGAGGATCTTCAGCTCATTCTCATGCTGCAACACTGCGCATGCGCCACCTCAGCTCCAGTAGCGTCCCGTGATATCGGGAGCGCGCACGTCCTCAGCACATGCAGTGTGTTTACATCTGCGGGACCACAGCCTCTGGCGCCGCATCCATTTTCGCTGCCATACGGGGAGAACCTGTCTCCAATGGTGAATAATGCTTCCGTCCGTCCCGTTTAAATTTCTAAACAACAATCTGCGCATGCGCAAAATCAAACATGAGCGCGTTGTACGGGTCGGGTGGGGACAGTAGTGATATACGTCATCGCGTACATTTTATTTCGGCATTGAAAGCCAGTTATTTTTCACCACCGGTCGTTTTTGATTGACTGTCATTTTTAATGGGATTTTCCATTGAAATGTTTCTATTGAAAAGATCCTCTCCTTTAAGAAACACTGTAAATAGGATTCCTTACTGATTCCTATTAACAGTCATTATTTTTGCCATTTTTCCCACAACCTCAGATGTGTGAAATGCACAACTTTTAGTTGTTAGGCAAACAGAAAATCTCTTCAGCTCCTCCACAGTTAATGTAGGTTTTGCAGCATCTCTAATTAATGCTCTTTTTGTCAGTATGGGTGGAAATCCTTGTCTTGGTGGGCCTCTTTCAATGGTCAGATGAAGGATTTAACAGAATTTTGTTGCAGAACCTAACCATTCTGACCTGTCTCCTGGGTTCCTTTCTCTTCCTTGATGCTGCTCATTCTCTAGTATTCTCCAACGAACGTCTAAGGCCTTCAAAGTGGACCTTGTTTCGAAAGAAGGTAACTTCTAGGATCTTTGTTGCATTTATGAGTTTTATTTATAGGCATCAGCATAAAAGGGTCATGGCAAGTTTCCATATTTTAATTTGTAGTCTAAAAATCTTCAAAAAACTGAGAATTTAAGAGTTAGTTTTTAAAATTTTAAATGTGAGTGTCTCACCAAAAAACAGATTGGCCTCAGGGACGTTGAAGTGACTCATTCTGTTTTTCTCAGTAAGGTGCATGAGGACTGCATTCCCAACCAGAAACCAGGAAGAATCTTTCTATCAATTGTAGTTTTGACTTGATGCAATAGCCGGACCTCCTTTTCTGGGCCTTCACTGGATACGGCATAAAAATTTATGATCCCCGCTGGCTGGTCGATGTACATGGCCACAGTGGAGGAAAAAGGGACGTCCTTGATGTCTTCATGGTTGCAGTTGAACCATATCTGGTAACAGCTTCCTGACCAGCACATACCCCAGGACTCCTCATTTTCTCCAAGACCGCTCATCCCAGAATAAGCTCTCCTTGCTGCTAGGTCATAGGTGGCTCCAACTGCTACCCACCCCGAATACTCAACCTCCCAGTACGCTCTTCGGTTCCAAATGCTCTCTTTGCATAACACCTTAATACAAGGAGAATAATTTTAGAAGAGGTATGTAAAGAAGATGCTTTTTTTCTTGTCATCCTCCAACTACATTTATCAAACTTCTCTGACGTACCTGTGGAGAATATTCATATCTTTCAGGTCCATCCAGCACAGGACAAACCTCTTTAGTTCTGCGGCAAACCTTAGAACCACCATCAGAAATCCACAACATCTTATTGGCTGTTTTATTATCCAAGGTCAGATTAATCCAGTCTGGTGAAGGAAAATAATGTTGCAGTATTTCTGTACAAACTTGCAGATAACAATAAAACTGTTATTTAGAAATTCTCTTACACTTCATCAACTCAGCTCTGTTTGTTGGCTCTGAAATATCCGGTGAATGAATAGAAGGTTCCTCTGTCCAGAAAGAAAGGAAACAAGCTCACCATTAATGACAATAACATATGATGGTGAGGTTAATACTTTTATTTAAGTTTTACCTCCATTTCTCATTTCATACTTTTTGGATTTTTCTAATTTCCCTGCAAACATTAGAAATGCTGTTCAAGCGATAAGATTGCTGGACTAAACATGAAAATAGCATGAAGTAAATGTCTGTGAACCAAAACGCTCCACGCATATTTCAGACTGTCTTTCGTAAAGCTTATCGCAACATTGTGAAAAATGACTGTTTTGTGTTCCTTTGCAATGCAGTAATTGATCAATAGTTATACCTGGTTTGGTGTTGCCAGGGAGGGTGGATTTAGAGCTGGGTTCCCGCTGCATCTCAGAAAGAATGTTCCAAAAATCCACATCCAGTAAATCATCCAGAGAGACTGAAATCTCTGGAAAACCTAATAGAGGGAATTAAGAAAGTGTGTCTCTGAGAGATGTTGGGTTAGTGCAACTATGGCTTGGCCCTGGGTGGGGTTGGGTGAAGGGGTTGCTGCATGCCTTACTTGACATGTAGAGGAAGACTAATGATGCCATCTGACCTCAATGAAACATAAGCAGTCTGTTTAGAAGAACAAGAAGATGGTTTCACAACTCTACTGGAGGCACGATGAAGAAATGATCAATGTTCAAACCATTGGCAGGTTATGTAAGGAAGCCAGAGGTGGGGGACAGAAACAAACTGGAGAAGGATATTTATGTGGGAAATAATTTAGCATACTCTATTTCAGTGACCACTCAGTACCAGTTCCTACCAGTGCTATTAAAAAGTACTTGACCGCTTTTTTGTTCTCATGTTCTTTATTATACACATGTCAGAACATATAACTTGGAGAAATACAACAAAACTGATAAAACTAATTCAATACTTGCACAAATATTGGCTGCAATTACTGCAATCAAGTAGTGAAGGTTATAAAACTTACACTATGAATGTTTGGTCTACTCTTCTTTTGTGGTGTATGATGCATGAATTGTATGTTGAAGACTGGCTGTGAGCCAGAAAACTGAAAGCTCTTTTTAACCCTGTCAGATGTGGAACTGATGGTGAACTTTAAGTGAACAACTAATTACCTTAAAATGCAGAAAACCAAACCGGGATATTTTACAGCGCCTCCACAATGTCCGGCTTTAGTTTTTTTCTGAAAAGCTGTGTTAGTTTATCTTTCATAATTGGTGACATACTTTATTCCAATCTCGTTGTACAATCTGTATAATGAGAATAAAAGGCATTCTATTCTAATTCAAGAAATTACACTTTTGTCAGTTTATAAAACAGTTTCCTAAAGTCCTGTGGACTGTAACAGTGTTTTCTTGAGCAAATATGAAATGACAGCAGAGGCTTTTGCTCTCTGATGGAGACTTGTTTTGCTTCATCGCTTTGTTTCTGTGAAATCGTGACCTCTGATCTTAACTGAGGCGAGCAATGCCTGCTTTTGTTTAGAAGTGGTTGCGCTTTGGCTTTTCACCACAAATATGATTCAGTTTTAATATTCAGACTGATTAATGCCAAAGCTAGAATGAAGGCCATTTGATAACTAGTAGTCGTATTTTTAGTTGTATTTTATAAATAGGATGACCTCTTTTTTGCAAAGTTTGTAATAAAGTAACCAAAACAAAAACTTTTTGTTCCTAGCAATACATTTATTTGACTGTTTGTTCCTTTAACATTCTCAACATAACCATATACAATTGAACAAGCTTGGAAAAAAACCCACAACACAAAAATGATACACATGTATTATTATAAACATTGAAAAGTAACAAAAATATTTAGTTGTAGATATACATTTTTTTTTGCAGTCAGAAGTACCCAAGCACACTTCAGTTAGTTGTCCTTTGATTTGTGTTGATTTGGCCGAGGTTAAACCAGATCTGGTAAAAGAAAGGACTCTGGGTCTGTGAGTATCAATGCAAACAAAACCAAATAATTGTTTTGTTTTTTTTTACCTTCAAAATACTTTGTAATCATTACCAACTTTCCCTTTAAGTACACTTTGCTCATATAATTTAATTTAAATGTTTTATATACACTGTCAATTATACATGTACAGTGTATTCACGGGGGTTGGGGACCACAACCATGCACTAATATTTTAAATCAAAAACCTGAGACCCCATCTAAAAATGTTAATAATGCGTATTTTCATTTTTAGATCACCAGATAAACCTTACTTAATGCACACAGTGGAGGCCATCTTGTTGGCAACCAACAAGCTAATTTCTACAGTCTGCCTGATTCGTCTCTTTGGGGTACTGCTAATTAACACAGTGGAAAGGAAATGACACTCCTGGATTGCCTGCTTTGCAGACCAAAATCTTTCTAAGCTGCATGTGTTTCAAAATACTTTACACATGCTTTACCAAAAAATATCTTAATATTTTTCGCTAATTATTTAGAGTCACTTAGTGAGACTAGGTGAAATTAGATCTACTGAACAGCAAATAGGCTGTTGTTGTACTATAAATATGCCTTCTTTCATAACAAATCTAGTTTCAAGGTTGATAAACGGTTAGAATAAAAGAACCACACATTATAAATCAACACCATGCTGGAGTTAAGGTGGACTAAAGTTGTATTTCAATAGGAATAACACAGCAACCCTAACTTCTGCGGCATTCAGTTTAAATGAATCTTATATCTGGTCGTCGTATGATCTTCTATTCCTCCTTCTTAACGATCAAACAGTGAGAGTGTGTCCCCACCCAAAAACCCGGCAGCAATTTTTGTTTAAAGGAGCTCCTGACCTGATGCAAAAGTTTAACTTCCTTTCTGACTGTGCCTTTCTCACCGTCCTCCACTTCTTCAACAGCATAAAAGCTAAGTAAACCAGCAGGCTGGTCAGCATATACACCTATTGTGGGATAATGACGAACCCCAATAATATACATTTTTTGGCCATTGTACCAGACTTGATAGCAAGAGCCGCTCCATTCAAGGCCCCATGATTCCTCATTCTCTCCAAAGCCGCAGGGGCCTTCACTGTTCCTCCTCCCGGCTCGTTCAAATGCAACTCCAATCACGACCCATCCGGAGGATTGCACCTCCCAGTAGGCTCGGAAACCTAGGATGCCTTCTTTGCAAAGAACCTGTTTGAGAACAGAACTATTGAAATACAATTGTGCGACTAATTCAATGTTTTAAACATTGTAAATAAGATTAAGGTTATAGAAATCCAGAGAGAAACAAAGATCACGTCTGTACTTTTTACCTGTGGGGTGTATTCATATCTCTCTGGTCTGTCCAAGACAGGGCAAGTGATGTCATCAGTCATACGAGCGACTTTAGTGCCATCATTTGTGATCCACAGCACCTTGTTGGCTGTTCTCTCATCCAAAGTGAGGTTAATCCAGTCTGGTAATGAAAGGTGATGAATAATAACTTAATGGGAGTTTATTGTGAAATTATAAATACATATTGTATTGCCTGAGTTTATGTCTCCCTCTGAATGCTGGGCCTATACACAAAGGCATAAGCGGCAGCTAGAGCAAACAACCTATGTGTTGAAACTCAGAGGATTTACTTGCAAAGACGTGTGAAAACAATATAATCAGCAGACAACTTGTGCTAAATATTTGTACAAGACAAGTCATTGTTAAAAGGAGCAATCTGAAAGACGAGGTTTACAAATCATGTATTTTGATTTCAAATATATAATGTCAGTTGTCTAAGCCTTTTTATTGGATTGGAATTCCAAGTTAAGTTTTGAGTTTAATTAGCTGTTTTTATTTGACAATAAATCATTGAAAAGATTGGATGAATCATCATAATTTGTTACATGATTTTCAGCACCACCCGTAGATGCAGAAATCCTATTTCGACCATTAGACACCATTCTTAACGATAATTCAAATGAAATTAAAAATTAAAACAAATTCTTCACTCTGTTTTATGCAGCATGCATTGTTAATCCAGTGCAGAGATAAACAACTGCTGAACAGGAGGGAGGAGAGGGTACAACATAATAGATTCAAAAGATTCTCTTACGATTCATAAGATCAGCCCGACATTTTGGTTCTGGAATATTTGGCTCGTAGACAGGAAGATTTGCTGAAAAAAAAAAAATTCATTAATTAATTAAAGTTGTATATATATTTTTTTTCTCTTAAATCATAACACTACCATTAATAATGCTGTGATTCACTCTCTGCTTACCTGTAACTGTGTTTCCAGGTTTATTTTTCTTTGCTGAAGAAACAACACAGAAAAGGTCATTAATTCCAGCAGATCAGCCTGTACTCTGGTCAAGTTCCTAATTCTTCGCAAATGCAAAAATAGGAGTCAGATATATTCTAGCTAGCGACTTAAAAAGGTGTCTGCTTCCTTCAGATCACTCCTTCAGCCAGTGCGGGGTTTGTGCTAGGTCACATGTTCGAGGGGTAAGGTTTATTTTCCTCACAGAGCAGCATAAAGCTCAGAGGAGATTACAGGGTGAGATGACTGATATGAGATGTTTGTAGATAAGCTGTGCAACCTGATCGAGTACCTTCATATTCTACTAGAAGCTGCTTAAAAGTAAGTTTAGGCAAAAATTAAACATTCCCTTTACCTTAATGTTGGTATAATAGGTAAACGTCGCTTTTTTGGAAATGATGGACAAGAAAAAGGGACAAGTTAGTGTTAAACTTGCACAAATAGGTTAGTATTTACAAATTTGAACAGTTCTCACCAGTTTAAAACAAGCTGTCACCTTCAACCATTTCGGATTATCAAGCGTATCCTGGCTAGTTTAAATATTAGTATGAAATTTACAAAACGGTCAAAAGATTTCTACACCTGCCACACTCCAATAAACCCTAAACCCATCTAGTTCAAGGTGGCGTTGTATTTGTTCAGTCCATCCTAGCATATCCTCCTGTCCACAGTTTCGTAGCAGGTCATGAGTTGATACTAAGCATGTGTTTTACATCTATCAGTTAATATTAATCTCTGTGGTGATTGGAGGCAGGAGAGGCTGAGAGGATGAACACCTGCCTGGCTATGCCACAAGGTGATGAAAATAGCAGCTTTAGATGTCCTCATTGCAACCTGAAACCAACATAAATACCTAAGGTTTAATGTTGCCTACGTGTCAACTTTTATGGGACCTTTTGATCGTGCACAGTTTACTGACAAGTGTCTGAGACTTTGAAGTGTTTAATGACCCATGAGTGAGTTTCTATAAATTCAGACCCATAAACCCATAAGCCATGTCTTGGGAACATTGCTTGGGTATAAATATGACCTTATGAAGATACCCATCTCTATTATCGTCTCTTCAACATGGGAAACACAAGAAAACATGTAATCTAAGGCTTAGGGTCCAGATCGAGCCTTCTTTAGGATCAGTTAGATGCATGCCTGCGGTTAGCCAACGGGGGGGGGGACTAATTTAATTTTGTTTAGCCATTTTTTAAGAGTGACTCTGAACTGGAGCCAAATAGCCAATCGTGGATGTTTTCTGGGGATGTAGAAGGTTTTTAAGGTGCTAGACGTTTTGCCCACACTACATAAAATGTGGGAACATTTCTGCCTGCTAAGAGGATACATTTAATAATGTAAAAATATCTTTTTTTTTAGAGTGTTTATTAGTCTACCTAACACATTAGTGTGTTTTATATGATGCTTATGTTGCTCTGGTTTGCTTGATGTTAATACTATTCCTAAAATTTTACATTATTGCAACTGAACGTCAGATTTGAGGTTCCTGCTGAATCCTGGTTAAATCCATTCAGATTCATGGATTACTTTTATGTTTGGAGCCTTGATTACTATAACCAATAAAACTGTGTTTTAGTTATTTTGGGTAGTAAGGCCTCTGCGTTCTGCTTGCATTAGTTGATGCTTAATATTTAGTTTACATCAAATGTTTTCATTTGAATAGAGGCAAACGCATTTGCCATTTTTTACATTTGAAGTCAGGTTCTGCGTTAGCTGTTGACAAAGATTAAATGAATAAAACATTTTTTGCAAGTTATCGAACAGAGTTTTTCTCTTTAAACGTCCCTCAGTTTCTCTATATGAAGGTTTTAACAATGTGGAATCCTAGTCATTTTCCTACTAGTTATGTATTTTTATAGTTAACTAGCAAAGCAAATCTTTTGGCACACTGGCTCCACTAATTTTTTTTTTTCCGCATCTACCAATGGTGGTAAAATTATGCATATATGTATATCTGGACAAATAGATATATGGAAAGCAAAATCCATTCCTTGGAAGTCTGGTCACTCAATCATGTTGTCACCCTCTTTTAGGAACGGCATTGTGATCTACTGTACATAGAGAACATTACCATGATTCAGCAAAGGGTGTTAAATCTTTTTAATACCGATGATGCTGCCACTTGCAGACCTTTGCTGCCAGGCAGTAAAATTGTTACACACCCCCTCATAATGAAAGGCATGAAATTGCTAATTGAATAACTGTGCTTTCCTAGCAGACATAAACTCCAATGACCCATCCACTCTGAATCTGCTTCAGAAGATAATAAACAGCCTAATAAATACAGCAGGCAGAGTGAGGTTGCTGTCACAATATATTTAGTACTATATTAGATTGAGTAAACTCCAATGTTGTAAATTATCCAGATATTCATCTAAATGAAAATTACATTTAACACTCTAGCCTTTCTGTTGTATGATATATTTAAAGGACATCTCACCTTTATTTGACTTTTGAGTTCCAGAGATGATTATGTTGGCAGTTGGCATCTTGACACAGAAGATGTGCTTCTTCTCGAAATCGCTGCAGGAGAGAAGATCTGAGATGGACTGAGATGGAAGTAGGCTCTGTGATGATGACAGGTTTCTTTTAGATAACAGCTTGCAGCAGCTTAATGCCGTCCATTTATTCCTTCAAAGCCATGCAGACGTTACGTTGATGGAGACATAGGTGGACGCTCACCGGTATTCACCAATGGGAAAAGAAAGGGTGGAGACTTGTAATCAGAGCTGTTTGCTAAATAGATGTTTTACATTGGAAAGGTTAGATGGAGGCGCCCCTTTTACCAAGTAAACCCCGCCTCATTCTTTCTGCTTTACCACGAAACATCCCATTGCACATCGACGACACTGATACCAGTTGGGGCCCGTAGTGCGCAGCACAGTACACGCCTATACACATGCATTTATTTACATGTAAATTCTGCCATGTCATTGCCAGGATACATCTCCACAGGAGCGTTCCTGGTGTAACAGTTGAAGCATTGTGAACTCCAAGTGATGTAACTACACGTAAAGAAGAACCCCTTCATTATGTAACTTTATTAACCAGTTATTAATAATAAAAAGTACATAATTGTGTTTTCATTTAAGGTCAAACTCAATTTAACTTAACATTAGAACAAAGATTTTTTTAAAACTACACACATGTGAGATACAACAGTAAAGGTAACGTGGTGCTGAATGTATACATATGACAGTACAGATTAAAATACACTAAAATAATAAAAAATAATCTAGAAAAAGGTTTGAATTAATGTATGCTCTCAGTTTCTATAATACGTAATAATCTATTTTTAACATTCAAAGAAGTTTGCTTTGTGTTACAAATTTCCGTAGAAAAAACAGTTATATATTTTAAATCCTAGCTGAAGCTGCTATATATTCCACATACACGTTTGCTGCAATGGTTACTTTTATCTAAAAGCATATTATATTTGACTGTGAGATCCTCTGATGTTTGGGCACAGGTAACATTTAGCATTTTTCACCTCCCAACAGTAATGCAGTAGAAAAAGTAGAAAATGTGTAATAATCCCGTATTATATTATATGGAGTCACTACGAATAGATTAAAATAGGTCAACACTTTTTATTAATGTTACTAATTTGATGAGTATACACACAATGAAAAACCAAAATTTTGTCCATCTAATGTCTGAGTTTCAATTTCCAGAAAAAGACAAATACATTTTTGTCTATACCAACGGTAAATTAGCACTAAGAAAGATAAAGAAGACCAGAGTTAGAACTTTTGTTCCAGTTTAAGCAATGCTTTAAAATATATACCTATTTGTATACATCCTTTGTGCTTGAATTTATAATATCAGCAAAACAAATATTTACTAGATTACCATCTCTGCCTTTATTTTATTGTTTTCTTTGTTTTTGTGACACTAATGGTCTTATTTTCACCGACAGACAGGAAAAGACAGATACATTTTTGGCATTTTTTTTTTTTTTTGCAAGTATAGTTTCTATCATTTCTTTTTGTTTAAATTACACAGCATTTGTTTCTATTTCTATTTCTCTGTTTGTTCTTGTATCTACCAGCTCTGCTCCTCAAAGTGGTTGCTTTTTAATGTGTCATGAGTTGCAACCGGATAGGAAAAAAAAAATTGTTTTTTCATATTCATCACCTTGGGAATGGAATAATCTACCGAAAGAGGAAAGACTTAGAAACTCTCATGTTCATTAATGAATGTAAAACTACTGTGAAGAATGTTGTGATGGAGACCTTTTCTTGTTTTTCTTGAGAGGCCCGTTGTGTTTTTAACATTTTGTACTTTTTATCGTGAAAATCTTACTTGTTGTTTATTATGTATGCATACATTTTTCGTTTGGCTGCTACTGACCAGGTCTCTCTTGAAAAAGAGGTATTGAAACTCAATGGGACTTTCTGGTTTTAATAAATGTTAAATAAAAAAAAGATTCAAATAACACCACAGGGTACTATAAAATTATAGGATGTTAACTCTTTGGTCCAACAAATGTAAGTTTTTACATATTCCTTTTTATAGTTAAGCTTACCCTACATACTATGACTATACCCTTGTCCCCCGATGTACAAACCTGCCCTGCATTATAATAATAAAAATCTTGGATCATACAAAGCGTGGTAAAAAAAAGGCATTTGACAGCTCATAAACCCATTCTAAGCTTTGCTCAACAGGCCGGGTGTTGGAGGTGTTTACTGTTGTTGGCCCTGAGCCCAACCTGATGTCAAGGCTACCCCATCCTTCTAATGTTCCTGCGTGCATGTATGCCGCAGGATGGCAGTGCAACAGAAACACTAAACAGAACATACCAGACACGGTACGGGTGTGTAGGAGCCCTACAGGAATCTCTGAAAGTAAAGAGGAGCGATGGGACCGGCGGGATGAGGCGTCTATATGTGAGGGTTTTATTTCAACCAATTCATATCTCATCGGGGGAGCGTGAAGTGATGACAGACAGATGGCAGTCAATGCTCCATATTGAGTTCTGTCTTCTTAACAATAAACATTGTATCAAATGTAAAGAGAAAAATACTTAAAGAAACAGTTGATGTGATACACAAGCGGAAAAAAGCGAAAAGCTTAAAGATATTTAAAACATTAAAGGTTTTTTGTTTTTAAAGAAAATAGCAGGTCAAAGGTAAGTTTAAAGGATTTTTAAGTCTTGAGTCAAGTCCCAAGTAAAGGCATATAAGTTCAAGGTTATATCCAAGTCCTAAACCTAAACCTTGTCCAACATGAACCTTCACGACAATAAATCTCTAGGGTTTGGGACCCATGTTCTAAATTTTAAAATTTGTATCATTGTGAAATCCAGATGTTTAATCATACCTCCTTTAGACAATTATTTAAAGCACAGTAAGATTGTTGCACCGAGTTAAGTTGCACATTACCATAAACTTTATTTCCTTTTCCAACTTTGTGTATAGAAATTGCGACAACAGAAAAAAATGAGTGGTGGTACTTCATGTGCTCATGAAATGAACTTAAACAGAAATAAAATTAACTAAAAGCTCGTGTGTTTTTGGGGTTGAGAGTAACACTACCATCTCTGCTAAACTGTCTGTTAATGGATCATTTAATTAAGGAATGAATCCTGAGCTCTTCAGAAGCTACCATTAACTATGAGTGTTTTTTGCTACACGGTATTTGATCAACTTGAATTCAGCTAACATAGTTGTGTCCATGTTGTAGTTTTTTTAATTAATGTACTTGTATTATATTTTTATTATGTCTAACTAGGCCTGGATGCCTTGTTTTAAGCTGTTTCTGTTGGTGTCTGATACAGAGAGACAAATATCTGTAGACGTGATAGAACTTAAAAAAATATATTAGCTTGTCTGAAAGTTTTTTTGGGGTTTTATGTTCGGTGTAACATATTCAATATTTTCAAGTTTAAAGCCTGATTCCACATGAAGTCAAGGAGGTGAAAGTATATTTTAAGCTATGAGTCTAACTTTGGTCGAAATTCAACTCGATTCGAATTCCCTTCATTATGATTTATGGTAAAACATACAGAAGTATGCAAAACTTCATTCTAAATGGGTTTAAAGACATTAAAGAAATAAGGGAGATTTTTTATTTTTTGAACTGCATCTTTGTCTGTGACATCCTCTGTTGTTGTTGGAGGCCTAAGGCTTCCTGCACCAGGATGATTATCAGTCAATGTCACTGTGATTCTGTTTGAAGCATTCAAACGGAATCACAGCCTCAGCTGCTCTGGATCGTTCATTCTTCGCCCGTCCTGTTACCAGCCAGAAGAATATCAACAGGATTAAGCTGGTAACATAAAAGATGATCCTGAGTTTCAGTAAACTGGACCACATGTAAATAAACAAACAAGGCCAGTGAGGGAGAACATTGCTAAAACTATCCTACACTGTACAATGTGATTCTTTTGATGAATGCACTTCAGATCCTTCTCTTAATGAGATAACCCTTAACAACCTTGATTAAAACATTTAAGAGAGAAAAATTTGCCTAATTCCTTTACTGAATTCTGTTCTGCTCTGGAAAAACAGAATGTTTTGTTAGGGTTAGTGTTAGGCAACTTAGACAAGACAATTAATCAAACTGTGCTACATTTTCCTAATAAAATATGCTGCTTTGCTTTAATATTACTAGAGGCAGACAGGGTACACCCTGGTTAAGTTGCCAGTCCATTAGAGGGCAACACAAAAATTCAGAGGACAGACAATCACACACACAATTAAATCAAAGGCCAATTTAGAGCCACAAATTAGCCCAGCGGTCATGTTTTTGGATGGTATGTAATTCTAACAACAAGAAATAACGTATGAATTAATTTCTTTCTTTTGGTACATTTAATACCAGCTTATTTTTCAATCCACTTGTTAGATCTTAATTTTGGCAGACCAATATTTTATATATTGATATCTGAAGGTCTTGGAAACATTTTTAAGTGAAAAAAACTTTCCTTCTTAAAACACTTACCATATTTACTATGGTTTTATACCAATCCATGATGCTCTAGCTCTTGCGGCATTTATATTCAACTTAAATTGTTCCAGTTGATTTGCACACTAACCCTACCAAATACAAATCTCAAAGTTAAATGTCCTGGTTACAGTTAGTGATTGGCCTTTTTCATAGATTAAGTAAAGAATAATATAATATTTCACACAGAGTGTGTTACCTAAATATTACCTTATTTAACAAAGCTTTGAAGATAATTTAGGTTTTATAGTGTTTAGAGGCGTTTGACCCCACCATCCACCATGTTACTAGTACGCCCCCTGCTGGCAGGCAAAGTTAATGCTTCTGAAAGGACAAGGAAACTTGAAGGATTACTAAAAGCTGCATTTGTTGTCTCATTAACATCTGTGTATAAAACCTTTTCGCTTCTGGATACTTTTCAGTATAACATGTATATATTATGGTATTTTTCTGATGGCTGATATATTAAATCAAAAGGTTTCCTGATACCAGTATTAGCAATACGGATTAATGTAGGTTTAGTTTGGAATCAGTAATCTTAATAGTCAAAATTTAGCAAAAAAGTTTACATCTCTACTTCCCTCTGCAGCAGTGAGGGTGTCCTACAAAAGATGGCCACAATAATAAACTGCCTCACTGTGGCTTTTATTTGTCCTGCTAATCAGCAGGTCTTAGACAATAAAAGCATAAATATTTACATCAAGGATATTTTATGACTTTAAGCCACTAAACTGTGTTACTTTATCATTTATAATGAGCTTCTATAGTTTTCCCTCTGTAACAAGTTTGTCTGTTGTTTATTGTCAAAGAGACCTCATAGTTCCCAATATCCTGTCTTTTTTAAACTACTTAAACAGTGACTTTTTTCTACCATTTGTGATTAAGACTTATTGTAATAAAGAAATCGTCCATTTACAGTATAACAAAAGTTAAAAAACAATACATTACAACATTTAACATTTATTTAAAGTTAATATTGTTGTCAGATAACTAAGTAAATTAACATGATTACTAAACTTTTACTTGTAGTGCTTATTAAGTGCAGTGGGAACTAAAAGGTTTCACACTACATTCAGTTACATACCCGGTCATCCACAAATTCATACGTGTTAGAATTTAGACACCCCCAAATGTCTAAAGTCTCTTAATTAAAGAAATCTTAAAAAGAAGAAGAAAAAAATATATATTTTTTAGCAATTCAAATATTTATGTAGTTAGTTTATTATTAACATAAATTATTTTAATCAATTCTTTTCTGAAGAAATCGTAGGCTTAAACCATCAGGGTTTAATGAGCTTCAACATCCACAAGATAGAGCCATTGAGTCATTCAATAGAAAAGAATGCAGTCAAAGTCACCAAGTAAATAAGAGGGTTACTGAATGTTTAATGAGTATGTGACTAACATTTTTTTAAACCACAGATTAATGTAAAAATGTAAAGGAGAAAAAAACAGCCAGATACTGACTACTAGCTGGTCCTTCATGTCCTGTCTGCTCTTTGATTACTTGTGTAATACACCAAGCTGTTGGTTGCAGGTTTACCCGTCTGATTACAAGAAAAAAAATAACATTCCGGCTGCTTTGCTCTTAAATTAATTTGAGTAAAAAGAGCAGCTAGAGGGTATCATCTTCTATAAGTCAGAAGGACATCAATAGTAGATTTCAGTGCATGCTGCTCAGATTTTCAGCCATGCAGGACGTTGTCATGGCTGTCTTTAACAAAAGCAGAGATTTTGTTAGCTAGGATACAAAGCTTTCATTTTCAGTCACAAAAAAAGCAAATAACCAATAGCATCTGAAAGCGCCTTTGACATTTTCTCTCAGTGAAAGTCCCCGGATATTTATCCCCTCTATCCAATTCAATTCCCTTATCAGATCGTTGAGGGGGGTTTGGGAGTGTCAGTTAAAATTTAAACATTTATATTATAAAATGACACAAAAATGACAAACTGCAAAGTCGAACCGTCACCATTTTGAAACATATTACAAAGAAATCTTTTTCAAACTCGATATGCCGGCCCTCTAAATATTTGCTTTGCCAGACTAGAATATGAATGAGACTGCAGAAGTGGAGAAATACATTTAAACAAAAGATCAGTAGGTGCAAAAGTATGAAAAGCATCATTTTCCTTCCCCTTCACAGGTATGTGCTAATTTGTGACAGTCTTTTACATTCAATTCCCTCAAAAACTTAGAGGTTTCTTGTTGTCATGTGACTTAATGGGGAAAAAAGTTGACTTTTGCAAAGAACTAGAGAAAGTGAATCAGTAATAAAAAATAAGGCAATCTCTCCAGCTTGCTTTCTTAAGTGAAAAGAGCCTGGTAGAAAAATGAAGGGAGCTTAACTATACTAATGAGAAGCATTCATAAGTGAGCAGCTCTGAGCTCCTGGTGCAGTGTGCTCATTATGCTGCCTTGGTTTTGTTTGGTTCACAGCTGTGCGGCTCTTCTTCTTCAAAAAAAACCTCAGCAGCAGCTAGAATCCTTGCTATGTAAAGCACATTTTCTGTGAAATTCAAGTTAAATTACTGCTCGGACTAGTCAGAGGATAATCACATTAGATCCACTGGATGCGGACTGCAAGAGAGTCCTTTTCATGCTGGCAGTGAATTTAAATAAACACGCTTTATGCCAGCTACATTCCTTTTATAATTATGTTTAGTTTCACTGAACACATACTAAGTAATTGCAACGATGGAGAGAAATGAATTGTACCTGCAGACCTTCCTATGTGTCTGTAGCATACTACACTGTGTATTTTATTTTTTCCAAACTTCGTCATGGTTCAGATACATTCATCATAGTTTTTTTTAACATGCGTGTGCTTCACTGGTTACCAACTCACTGTGAAAGTGAGTGCACCCCGCAGTGAACGATCAATATCCGTTCCACTTACACACCGAATATAAAACAAGAGAAGGCACCTATTTTCTCAGCGTGAGGTGCCACGAACAATTTGATTTGATAACACAAACTCAACTTTATTCAAACTAACTCCCGTACAAGCAAAATATTTTTCTTCATTCTGGCGGTCCACATACGTCAACATTCCTTGAACGTTCTCAGATTCCCTCTTTGACCCTTGTCTCCATAGAGGCTCCAGCTGATGCAGGCACATTGCTAGTAAACGATGGGGCGCAAGAGTGCTAGTGCCTTAAGCCTAATGGAGAGAGGGCAACTAGTGTGCCTTAACCTCCCCCAGTGGGATGTCAGTGGAACAGGAGACGGACAATTTTGCAGAAGATTGTATTACAAGAGGCAGAGTTACTTGCATTGGCTGGTTGACTGTTCACAACAGGTCTGCTGTGTAACTGGCCTTTTAAATGCCTGTTCTGCCTCAAAGGACCTCACAATCATTCAGTCCTCCAGGAAGTGATCCAGAAATATTTAATGCAGTGCCACTGGTACAAAGTTCAGTTTGTCTCCAAAGGGCTGATAATGCATTTTTTGTTATTGCAAGCTGCAAACATAAACAACATTCTTTTGCATGTTTGCAGAGACATTTAACCATACTAGAAATGTTCAACCCGGTCTTAAATTATGATGTAAGCATCATCGTTATCATCGAGCCATTTTAAGTAAAGATAAATAAATACAACAACCTAGACTGGTATCTTCACTGTTCATAGATTCCTAAAGGAAGTCTTTGGTCTACATGGAAGCAGGAGGACAGCGTTACAGATGGCTCGTTAATACTGAAACTTAAATGTCTTCTGCATCAAATATTTAAGTTTTGCTCATCTTTAAATGGGCACTGAGGACTACTGTGTTGTCGTTATAAAAGTATTTTCTAGGATATCTTCTGTTATGTTGACCATAAAGCCAATAACACATAATGTGGATCATGATGTTGCTAAAGGCTTGATACCTCCTAGATCAGGGGTGCTCACACTTTTCCGGTTTCCGAGCTACTTAAAATTTGACCGATGCTAAGTGATCTACCCACAAAAAAAGGTATTAGAATGTTATTTTTGTTCTTCTTCCTTATTAAATGGAGTTTTTTGTAAAAGTTATATTCTTTCAGTTACCAGCAGAGGACGCTACTGCACTACCAACCCCACTATCTAAGGAAATCAATGCTAAAAAAATGTCATTTTTATGCAATCAGATTTACATACAACCTTCCTATTTAGCACACTGAAACGTGTCATACATAATTATTTATAACAGAGAAAACACTGTATTATATTAGATCTTCATCAGGTTTAAAGTTATAAAATGTAACATCAAATTTCATCTAACACTACTAAGACAAAGCTGACATGGCTAGAAAAAGTAAGTGGATACTTTGCAGAAAGTTCATACTTTCTTTTTACCAAGCCCTTTAATGAATTTCTCTTTTTGAATACATTTAATGCAAATCCTATTCTTCTTAAATCGAAATTCAAACTAACTGTTAGGTTCATCCTACGTCAGTTTGATGGACTTTTATACTCTTTTGTCTTTTATCTTTTTTGCAGCATGGGCAACATGTCTGTCAAAGTATTACATTTATTTGAAAAGACTTGTTGATCCAGTTCTTAATGCCAGTGTAAGGGGATATAATTGAAAGATTAGTCTGCCACCACAAGGCTGCAGATAAAGTGTCAAAACCCAGATCAGTTGACGCTCCTATTGGTGGATGTTCCATTCTTCTGAAGGATTTTAAAGCTTGACGCAACCTATTAAATTTGTCTTTCTGTAAATCTGGGGGACCCTTTTCACCACCACCTCACCGCATTGTCTCATGCTCCCACTCTGAGTGCTCTTCGTCTTGAACTCCTCAAGGTCGTCATCAGTCTCTGCAGACCTCGTTGCTCACTGAAGGGTGTGGGGGGACGTGAGTTCCAGGGAAGCTTTGAATAACACAGAGAGGGAAGAAATAAAAGGAATAAGCCCCACAAGCTCTCACTCATCCAGCAGAAAAGAAGACGCAGGAATAACCATGCCTGAGCCTGTCCCTCAAGGTATGCAGATATTTGTTATAACAGCATAATTAAAGATGGAGACTTGGTTAAGACATAGTGATGATGTCTGAACTTAGTACTCTGCTTTTATTTGGGGTTTAAATACAAAATACTGATAATTTTCTAAAGCATGTTGCAAAATAAGTAAATCATCTGAAATATTTAAGATTAGATTCGATTAGATTATACTTTATTGATCCCTGGAGGGAAATTGAAGTGTTTAAGTGAGAAAGACGAGTTTAAAGGGATTTGTTCGTTTTTATTACTCTCAAACTTTGTAGCAGGCAACAAACTTTAAAGTAGTTAAACTCCCCAGGTTAAACCTCAAAACAAAAAATCCTAATCACGTGTTGGAACATGTTGGAATTAAAACATGGGTAATTTAAAAATAACAAACTTTTATTAAACATTAACAAAATCACCTTTACTTCTACACCTGGTAGAAGCTCAGTAGATTAATAATAATAATTAAAAAAGAGTAATTAGGGATTTTTTTCATATCCATTAAGCAAACATGAGTTTTAATTTGTAACACTAACCTTCTTTAAATGCTGTATAGAGATTTTTCTCTATTTGCTAACATGCATCATTCATGTCAACAGGCCTGAATATTAGTTTTTAATTAAATAATTTAATGAGTTTACACATATTTTAGATCATCTTTGACCTTTTATTTGGAAAGATTTTTTTTATTAAAACCTTTAGGTTACAAAATGCATGACGGAACAATATTGAAGATACAGTCCAGTTCTTACAGCTTTCTTTGGGAGACTTCACACCCAATAGGCACCAGTTGCTAAAAGTGCTAAAAGTAGATCACCATTAAAAGAATTTAAAAACGTACTGTCTTGCAAGCCTAGTTCCTAACTGATTTGTGCATGCTCCATAGGTTTTATCAAACTGGAGGAGTCACTTTTCTATTTAGCTTAGTTGAATTATAGCTTCGTCCAAGGTTGTGAATTTTTTATTTTTTATTTTTTGAAAAATCGACTTCCCATTGCCCACCAACAAAATGAGTCGAAACAAAATCTGAGCTGCTTCACTTAACGGTTGCCAGGTCCCACCCCTCAGCTAATTGCTAAAAATACTCTGGAATCAGCAATGACCTTTCACACTTTCTTCCCATGTAAGTTCATCCAGTTTCACCCCACCCTGCTGTATCAGGTTTTGTCTTTCCACTTTGCTGTCCCGGTGGAGATAAATCATGGCGTCATCTGCCAATTTTAACCAGAAAGTTCCTTCCCGGTCAGCAGGCCTGATGCGCCGTTCTGACTTTGGCTCCGCTCCAAGACAGTTCATCAAACAGAAGACAGTTTTCTAGTCAATGGTTGGAGGCGTTGCTGTGATTCATGATCATAATTCCCTTCATCACCCTGTGCCGATGAAACACTATGAGAGTAAATTGAACCATAACTGCTCTGTAAAGTTTTTCCAGTCCCTCAGACCCATTTTTCTTTGTCAGGAAAAGAGAACCTTGGTTTTGAAATGACGACATGATTAATTCTCTTTGTTAATGAATAACGCTATCTTTAAATAACTCTTATGAACACATTCTGACGTTGAGAAATCAATGTAGAAATGCCCCACAATAAAACCAAAACTAAAGCGGAAGTTCTGTCCTGAGTGGCAGCTGCTTGATTCCTTTTTAATTCCTTTATAATAGTGCTTAAAGATTTGGGTCAGAGGCGCTTTTGGAGTTATTGTGCAAATTAAACTTTAAGAAATGTCTTTGGACAACTCAAATACTGGCACTAACACTGTAAAACAATAAAAAGATCAAAACTTTTATTTGCTAAATTGTATTTTTTTACGTGCAAGTATGAGTACATTTTCTCATTTTGTCTCACTTTGAACATAATGTCATCTGTAATGTGGTTCGATATCTGTGGGTCAGAATGGGATGTAAATTCTCAGCGTCTTTATGTCTGAATCGTTAAACACACTGTAAATCACATCGTCAGAGCCAGATATAGCATGTAAACAAACAGTAAGGTGAAGACCTGATCTGATCTCGTCAGAGAAAAAAGAAAAACAAACAGAACCTTGATGTGAAGTAAACAGGCTGTCATACGCCTTGAACTTCCTCATGTATGCAATATAAAAATCTTTTGTAGTTGACCAGCAATGTTGATTTGTTGTTAAAGGGCAGGAAAGCTGTACATGGTTACCTTCTCCTAGTGAAAGTCAGAGAAGTGTGTGGCCCTTTCAATGCTAAAAACAGTCCAACGCCCACATTTTTTATTTATATGATACTCACAAATGTTTGCAGCCCTATTGCAGAGCTTTATTTATGTAAATACTGAATTACATATGGGAAATATGAAGGGAAAGGATTCTGTTAAGGGGTATCTGAGTGACAGGGGTTCATAAAATTCCAGTGAAAGACACAAAATATTGTAATGTAATTTCACAACAAAAAATAAAAACTGTGCAAATACTAACAACTAACTTACAAAGACAGAAAAGATTCTCCTTTAAGAAACTACAAGCAGTGCATCCACCACATACTGTACTTTTCAGATTTTGCCTCATAATATTGAGAATTGGGCTAATTATGAGTCTTGCATACTTCTGCACATGGTACCACACATGTTCTCTGAGGGGAACATTTAAACTGCGAGAGAAACAGCTGTGCAGGAGTTGATTACCTTGCCTTATCCCAAACTTGTTGAAGAGGATCAAGACTCTCGCCTCCCCCTGCTGATTACATGAACAGATGCTCATGCAGATTTACCTTCATGCAGGTGTTACTGTATGTCTCTTAAAGCTCTACGAAGTTAAGTTTCATTTTGTTTTCCAACGTGAATATTTTGATGTTCCAACTTCAATTAAAAATAACGTGCAAGCAGTCACCTAACAGCTGCTTTAGCATGGTACTATGTGAAGTGACGGATAGATTTTTCATTTCTCCAGCTGACTTTTGAGCCAAACCTTAACCGAGAGTTGCAGCACTCATGGTCAACAGGGCTTACTATTCAAGGAAAGTGTGTCCAGTTTGAGAGAGCATGGCATGGCTTCAGGGAGGTCATAAGATACCATCCTTGGCCTTTAAGAACCGTTGAGGTGACCCCCACTAAGACACTTGGGGAGCTTGGGGTATATTATATGCCTCTATTTCAGTTGAGAATTTTCTTTTACCCGAATTAGGCCTGAACAGTGACACCCACAGTACCTTTTAAAAAAGACACCCACCAGGCCCCTCCTAGTGGCTCCGATTTAACTTTTGAATCATATCCCTGGATCTGGATATCCGTTTCAAAGGTCTGTGCCAGATGTTGCACATGAGATTTCAAAAGAGGATCTTCCTGTTACTTTGAAAATTGTGACATTATATGAATGTTAAAACATTCCTCAAGTAACCTCTTAATCTAAAGATATCAATCCCAGGAAAACATCTATTTAACAATTGTCAACAAGGTGTAAATGAAAGATACTTCAAAGGTGTAACATCTATAAAAATCTCAACATAGAAATTTGAAGTTACATTTCTTTATATAACTTCATGTAAAGCACCCTCTAAGCTTACTGTAGCGCTACTGATTAGGAGGTTAGAGGACTTCAAATTTTTTTTTATCTTTTACAGCATAAGCAAACTCTTAATACTGAGGTTTTCATCGAAAATATAACTTAAAATATATATATTAAGTAATTATTAGCAGCCCTTTAAAACTATATAAGTGAAGCAATTTTATAATACCTTATCTATACTTCATGTTTAAATGGAAAGTTATACAAAGTTGTGAAAATGTTGCCACTATGCACTGTAAGAGTATATCTAACAGTAGGAAACACTGATGTGTTGGGGCCACGCATGATAAACTCGACTTCTTGTTCCATATGTTGTATGTATCAAATACAGGTTCAATATTTGTGATGCAAACAAAAATAGTCATAAGTTATTTTTTCTATTAGCGCCAACCTTGTGAAAACTTATAAGACAAGACTGAATGTTGTGCTTTTAGGAAAGGAGTTGATACTAATCATTTTTAACAGGGTAGCAGTAATTGTTACCTGATGAATATTTCTTCAGCTTTTTAATTGCTTGGACTCTGCATGCTGTTTTCATGGTAACCTTTTCTGTGAAATGTTCTCATGATTTCCTTTCAAACTGTGTATAAATGAATTATTTAAAAGCTTATTTCCCATGAACCATATCTGCCCGGAATAAATGTCTTCAGACCAGATACATATATTTTTTTAAATTTTCAGATGAAAAAAATGAAATGACAAAGGCTTTTTAAAGATTTTACCAAGCGTAAATCATGGGTAACACTTTTTCTTTGCCTTTTTCGCAGCTAAACCAGCAGATAGTCAGTTTTTTGTTTTTTTTTGTTTTTTTGTCCAGTCCTTTATTTTGTGTCTTGTTTTGCAAAAAGTGACACATTTATAGCTGAATTTATATTTTTCTTTTAGCTTTTTACTCTCTTACTCACATGTCAAATGCTGGTTTCATGCAGACTTCAAACACTGCTTAATCAGCGTTCACAATGTTTTTTATTTATTCATGCGAGTTCTGTCAGGAAAGCATCACTAAATTTTTAATAATATTGTGTCACTACTGTATACTGTAGAATGTGAATAATAATAACTTCTGGCTCTTCAGTTGAAAAGCTGCTCCTTTGTATGTTACATCATTTGTAAATTGAACATGGCCACATGACAGGCGCTATGAATTTGCTGTTAAGCTCTCTAACATAGCTTTGTTTCTATGGCGACATCACTGGTTATGTTGTGGTAAACAAACATGCATCAGTAGCTGAAGAAGGTGAGAGGCAAACACTTTCTGTTGTTTCTTTTTCTGTGATTTGAAGTGGTTCTTGTAGTTTGTGTGGACCTGAGTAGGATCAGATGGAGTGAATATATTTTATAAAACCTCTTTTTTAAGTGATTTAATCATTTAAAGTCACTACCAGGATGCAGTGAGATGATGTTAAATATCTTATAAAAGGATTCTAAACCATTAAACTGTTTTTTAATGTTTTTCACACATCATTACTACAGAATTTGGTGTATTTAATTTAGCTTATTTGTAAGTAATCTTGAAATAGGCAGACCATTCTCAATGTTTTTTTGTAAGCATTACATAGAAGTATTGTTCAGCATTACTTATGCCTGTAAGTGAAATTGAAATATATTAGCTGTTTTTAGAATCCAACTAAAGGCCTCAGAGGTTCTTTAGAAAATATCAGAGTTGAGCCAGCATTTTGAAGCCCAAGGACATAGATCAGGGAGACAATTGTGCAGAGGTTTAAAGCAGGGCTATGCTCTATAACAAAATCTCAAAGAGCTCTGTTTTATCCATCATGTAAAAGTAAGTACTGGAGCGTAATCCTTTCAATGGATGGCCTTCCATTCAAGGATAAATACAAACAGGTTTAGGATAACTCTGGAGGATCAGCAGAGACCACAAAACCAATAAGTTAAAACAGTTAAAAGTTTCCCCATAAACGGTGCAGAGAACAAAGAAAAAGATGCCACATAGGTCTTTGGTCAGATGGAAAACACAATTTGTGGCATTAAACCACCACTACACATAACCCGATCCCTGTTGTGGGGTGTGTAGATGGCAGCATCATGCTGTAGGGACATGCTGTAGAGTCAAGTCCATTGAAACATAGATAGAACTGTATGTAGGACAGCCCAGCCAAAGCTACATGTGCACAAGAATACGTAGTTACAGGGTAAAAGTTCAGAGGAAATCATTTGCACACCAAATGTAAATTCAGCAAAAAATTTGTGGTGAGGCCTTAAATTTTTTATCATTCTTGCCAAAAGATGTTTGAGCCTATGTGGATTAGTATTTAGCTTTGATAAAATTTCATCTTAAATGCATAGTTTTCCATGAATTTATGTAATTCTCCTATTTAGAGTTGTTATATCACAAAAAAAATCCTACTGAAGATAGAAGTTATAAGGTGACAGAATGGGAAAAAAAGCTGGAAGGCTCTGAATACGTTTGCAAGGGACTTTATACAACTTATTCCTACTCCGTTTTGGTGTTTAAATAGATTTTTAGTTATTTTTATGTCTTATCATGGATCCCTGTGTTTTTGTTGAAGTTCTTTTATAGACATTTCTTCTTCTGTGTGTGAATGAGACATTATGGATTATTATATACACTGACCAAGTACAAATGGATAAATTTTCTGCATCCATGAGCCGTAAATCCCACATTGACCTCTGGAGTACATTTGACTGCAGGCATGGGGAGTGTTAGAAAATGTCTGCCACTGTTTGCTGATCATACGCTTTGTGTCAGCATTTTGTTTAATCAAATGTAATGCAGTTTTTTTTATCTCTGGTTATATTTTATCACTTAATTTGTATTTTACAACCGTATATAAAATGAATAGAACCGTCTTACCCTGCATTTTCTAATTTATACACAATTTCTCCTTCTTTTTCCTTAGATGCTCCCCCAGCAGATGGAGGTAAGATAAAAATCGCGACAATGAATTCACATGGATGCCTCACTCGGCATACAATGTTCTAATGTAGGACAGTATATGCACATACATTATTTAGTCTATTTCTATGTATGCACATCAAAAATGCATACATGTGCTGGTCTGCTTGAGGACGGGAGCAGCTGCATGAGCTTTGTGTTTTATTTTCAGTTTCTTTTCTCTAATGACCGTCAAATATTATTCATAAAGATGTCAAATGATTTTAATCATGGTAAAAAAAAATCAGATTAACATGGTAGTGATGACTAACCGCCATGTTGCTAAAATGCATTATTAATTTCAGACTCAGTGACCTGTGTGTTGCTTTTATGTCACATGTCAAATGTATTTTTTACAAATTTTATAATATGTTACATGTTTAAT
Source organism: Orestias chungarensis (assembly GCA_032876305.1). Taxonomy (NCBI): domain Eukaryota; kingdom Metazoa; phylum Chordata; class Actinopteri; order Cyprinodontiformes; family Cyprinodontidae; genus Orestias; species Orestias chungarensis. Next base: position 703,022 of record JAVLVB010000421.1, on the reverse strand, counting down.
TTTTATTTATTTTTTTCTGAATTTTCAAAAAACTGGATTCTTTTTTCCAGATATATAAGATTTAAAGGATTCTAACTGATTTTGCTCAGTATTATATGCATATGGAAGAAAAAACTGACGGGCTTATATGCAGAATATTATGCATGATGTGTTTTTGTTTTGTTTGTCATGTGGCCTTTTTTTAGTGCAACAGCTTCTGATTAAAAGCAGCTTTTTTCAGTGGTTTTGCTTCCTTGTCTACAGCAGGTTCGGAAGCTGATGATGATGGTAAGAAATAAAGGAAATATGTTTGTAGAAATGTTTACCCTGAATGCTAATAAAGATATTTTAGTAGTGGTTTAGTATTTGATTTATTTTCATTAATTTGTACATTTATTTGATATTATTTTCATTGCTTTGTTGTAGACTGATCTAAGACCCATTTTCAAACTTATTGATATTCTTTTTTTAAATGTCGTTAAAGTAAGTTCTTTTTTTATTTGCATACAGATGCCCTTAGTTTTAATCTAGTTTCCTGACCAACGAGAAAACCGGAGCAGTTTGTAACTTGATAAAAACAATTGCAGAGGTTGTGTGTGTCGCTCCTGATCGCATGTGATCTTCGATGTTATAAACAGGTATTTAGTGCATTTACTGGTAGGTATTCTTTTCTGCTACTATGATCTTCAAATAGACATGATGCTTTAGGGTTTCTGACCTTTTCATGATTCGTTTCTCCATGAACAGAGGCCTGCACTCCCCATCTGTGACTTATGATACTGCTCTCTGTTCTGCAGCCGTCCCTCAGGCGGTCCGAACAATGAGAGTAGAAACACAGCTGTGTTGAAGTACAACACCAACAGCCGTTACTGTTAGCATACCAGCGTCATCTGATTTCATGACACATTTAGGTTTAGTTCTTGGGTTAGGACTGAACCACACGTAAGACGGAAGGACAAGGTCAAGCAGTGGTGTCGTTACAGAAATCCCTCAAACACAGATTCTTGGTGTGGGAGTCATGTTTTGTCAGCTCAGAAGTCTTAAGATCACGTAGTTAAACTGGATATTAAATCCTTTATGAGAGAATCCTAAATGAAATTAAAAACCAAGTATGTTGTTGGAGATTAGCTCATGTTTTATGAGAGAAACCCAGAAGCTTTAGGTCAGATCAGCTGTGGTTGTCTGCTTGGTTTAGCATGATTTTAATAATTAAGTAGAATGAGATAGGATGGCATTGAGGCTTTGCGACGGTTTCTCAGTATATTTTACAGGTATAACAAACCATCCATGTTTTCTTCCCTTTCTACACTAAGAGTTTCTATTAGTTTGTGGACCGGGCTCCGAGCAAGGGAGAAGCACACACTCCAAATTGCATGCATAGCCTTGAAAAGTGTTTGTGTATGTTTTTCAGGGTAGAGTTGAAAAGCAAAAGGCATCTTTCATGGAACAAAATCAAGTCCTTTAATTGAATTTAATTATTAGGAGGAAACAAAAACAGCAACAAGAGTGAAAGCAGCAGCTTAGTAAAAGGTTTGTGCATTCAAACAGTTTTGTTGGAGGCTCAAGCTTTATGTTTGTTAGAGATGTCAATGTAAGTGTTGCTTCACTTCTAAAGTGATTACAGTTTATATTTGACTAATTTGACTTGATTTTAATAATGTTTTGATTATGAAAATACTTAAATCATTTGCTGAAAGGAGCACTTTAAAGCACTGTCAGAAAAACTTCCCACAATTACAAAAACAGGACATTTTATATAATAAAAAAGACATGACAGTCAGTCACAACCATGGGCTCTCTTCAACCCCATGTGAAAAAAATAGGGCTTGTTGGAGATATAAAAAAAAAAAACCTGAAGTATGATTTTAAAGAAACCTTTTCAAACTCTGTACCAGACCTAACTAGAAACATCATCCAACAGTTGGGGTTGACATAAGTTTTAGCTTCTATTTTTGATATTTATTATAGGTTTCATCACCTGTTGCGTCTCCAAAGAGGGTATTGAACTACACGGAGTTTGCCTTTGACATATTTATTACAAGAAGAGTTTCCACTAGTGAAGAGCTGATCATACCGAGGATGTTTCCAGCAATATAAACAGGGGTATAGAGTTAAAGGGGATTATCTCCACTTGGGCTGCAGCAATGTGGTTTGGCCCACTCAATCGCTACTGAACAGTAGCAAATAATTATAATCTACAATATCATTCAATGAAACAGAAAGAAAAAAATAATGCAAACATCTTTATACTGTACGACCTTTTTGTATCAGTCTTACGAAAGCAATCAAAGTAATTTCAAATAATTGTTCTGATGTTTGACAATTAAACCAAAAGTAATCATTTGATTACTTTGTGTCAGTAAAATAATAATCATGATCCTACCATCATGAACAACACCTGTTTCATTGTGAGTGTGTGCCGTGTAATTGCAACAAAATATTCCTCATTATCTGAAGTTGCTTGATTCCAGACCATTTACTTGCCTTGTTTATTTCCCATCGACCTATGGTACAGTACAACTTCACATCGTTATACTTCCATACGTTAAAAGTGATGTTTGTTTTTCCCAGCTGAGAAAAACGCTGCGGGGCAGGGTAAGAGCGAGACGAGTGACATCACAGTGAAACGCTGCCAGTTTGCATGATAAAGATGACTGAGTTCTACGTTTTCGTCAAGTGTCTTGCTTTTTCTATATGTTGTTTTTCTTGGCCCTGCATCAAGTCTAGGCTCTTATAGAAACACACTTAATATAGAAGGTGACAAATGTGTCTAAAAGATATTTATATATGAACATGTAAATGTATTGGAAGTAAATTAGGTTTGAGCTAAATATACATTTTTTACTATCTGACATATGTCAGACTGAAGTCAAACAGCAGACATGTGGAAATATTTGAGGAACTCATAAACACAAGCTTTTTAACATGAAAAAAATTGTATGGACGAATTCTTGGTATAATGTTTTGATTCCTTAAAATCCCTCTGAAAAAAAAAAGCATACAAACAAAAACATGCAGGCAGTAGTGAAAGAGAGGGTCTTATATAAAGACAAGTTTGATTGCTGACAAAAACAGGTGGCTGATTGGTAACTTGTTGCAGCTGAGAGAAGGGAACAGACAGACAGGTGACGGATGGAGCATGAAGAGGGGTTAATACTTATAGGGAAAACAACAAAACATATCTAACAACAACTATGCAGTAGAAATAAAAAATAGAAAAGATCTAAATAAAATAACTAAGGTTGTGACTAAAACAAGGCTAATCAAACCACAATAAAGTGTAGGTGTAAATAAAGCACCACAAACCAACAAATCCTTCTGTTAAATGATGAAAAATACAACAATGACAAAATCATTAAATGTTCTGCTAATGGTATATATATGTATATATATATATGTATATATATATATATATATATATATATATATATATATATATATATATATATACACCATCAGGTCCATGTCTTCACATTGTTTTTTAAAAAGGGGTTTCAAAGCCATTTAAATGTTTAAACTCCACAGACAGTAAGTGGCATCAAAAGTGTGGAGCAGTAAAGGTCAACAGCTATTCTGTGTTCGTAGAAATCCTATACCTGCTTTACTCAGTTTTCTTTAAAATGGTATGGACTCGCTAATTGGCATTTAGCTGTAACTTTTCTATGTTGCTGGAACCTTCGCTTGCCTGGTGGTGATACTGGCTGTATGTGCTGCAAAGGAGGGAGAAGCTCCGTGTTGCTGCTTGACTAAAAAGAAATAAAAAAAAACTGTGAATTAGAGTCCAAAAAACACATAGGAACCATATGATACATTTTTAGGAAGATGGGACCTGTGCTACATAAGCAAGTGTCACTTGTCTGTAATGTGGGTGTCATGTCTGTCTACATTAGCACAAATCCTGAGGATTAAGGATTGTTATTGTAGCACTTTAAAGGTATCTTTGGAATGTTGAACATGGCGATAGTGTTTTATAATATTATCTGTCAGTGCCCTGAGCTTGTTCATGTCTTTTTGCTGCACTCCTGTTACGATGGCAAAAACAGCATCTAAAAATGGGATTCATTAACTTCCTAGTGTTTTGTTTCAGAGAATCAATTGACTACTCTCTCTGGGCTTTTTGTGGAGAAGCCGGCGGTGAATGTGGTCGCCGTTGCAGGTCTGATACACAGATGTTTTCTCTTCACTCAGACAGGACATGAAAGGTCTGACATGATTTAAAACACAATCTTTCCTTTTTTTGTATCGGTAGGATCGGATGTGACCTTTGTAGCCAAGGTGGATTCCAGCACCCTGACGAGAAAACCCGTTATGAAATGGCTGAAGGGCAAGTGGCTGGACCTTGCCAGCAAGGCTGGGAAACACTTGCAGTTCAAAGAAACTTACGACAGAAACACCAAGGTGTGTGTCTCTGTGTGTTATACTTCCACTTCAGTTTGATGAACATACTGTACACGTTTTAAAACTGCAACTGAGCTTAGCTTCAGGCATCTTCCTCCTCAGCTGTGACAGGCTTGCCTGCGCCTGCTGAACTAAATAATCTTCCTTCAGGCAATACATTTCCGCTTTTGTCCACACTGGCCGCCAAAATCAACCAATACTGAAACTTCTGTAGTTTTGCTTTAGATCTAATTAGGTAACTTACAAGACTCATCTAAATGGACCTGAGCTATTATATTTATGTTGTATCAGGGAAAAATACAGTAACGGTCATTCGTGACAAAAAAAATGAAGGCGTTCAAGTGGCATGAACACCTCCGCAAATCGCAGCATCTAACCAATCGTCCCATATATTCCTAAGATCTACACATACGAAATGAAGATCATCAATGTGGTGGCTGGAGATGCCGGAGGCTACAGGTGTGAGGTGACAGCCAAAGACAAGTGTGACAGCTCCACCTTTGAGATTTCCGTGGAGGGTGAGTAAAAATGGACGCTGGCCCTGCTGCGTGCTGCTGCGGATTCCGCATGCTTGACTGTTTTGATCTCTCAAAAACAATAATGTGCATCATCTGCAACTTCTCTTGTTACAGCTGCACATCAGGAGGACCAAGCAGATATTTTGTCTGCTTTCAAAAGAGCGTGAGTGCTGCAGGGATTTATGCTCATTTCATGACTGAAAATACATGAACTTCAATTCTATTTGTAATGTTTTTAGTATGTGAGCATTTTTTCAGTCCTGTTGATCTTGCACTATGGGTAATTTAATTTAACTCAACTCTATGAACTCAGCTCTACGCTGTTGTTTCCTCATACACAGAGATGCTGGAGAGGATGAAGGAGACCTGGATTTCAGTGCCCTGTTGAAAGCTACTAAAAAGTAAAACCATGAGCTTAACTAATTTGCATTATTATAAGATACATGCGATTAGCTTTTTTTTTTGTTAAAATAAATTTCCCATTTGCACACAGGAAGAAGAAAGCTGAAAAAGAAAAATCAGAGATTGATGTGTGGGACTTGCTTAAAAGTGCCCATCCAAGCGAGTATGAGAAAATTGCCTTTCAGCATGGCATCACTGACTTGAGAGGGATGCTGAAACGTCTGAAAAAGATGAAAGAAGTGCAGAAGCATTGCGAGGGTAAGCCAGGCCAGTCTGGAGGAGGGGTGGGGGACCTGAAAGGGTGTCTAACAACTAGACAAAAACTGTAAAAGGTTACAGAGTGGGCAAACTATAGCATAATTTTTAACATGTGGTTGATTTCTGTTTCTGTTTGAACCCCCAGCTTTCCTAAAGAGGCTTGAGTCTTGCTATTCGGTGGAAAAGGGCAAGAAAATTGTCATGTCATGTGAGGTTCTAGATCCCAACGTCCAGGTCAAATGGTTGAAGAACGGCCAGGAGATTAAACCCTCAGCCAAGTACATGTTCCAAAGCACTACTGGGCACACATTCATTTACACCAGTTAACTTTGGCGTAAACATATTTTACATGTTTATTTATAAATGACGCTTCTCCTTCTTTGTTGCCTTGAATCGTGGGGTCAAAAAAAATCAAGCTGAAAGTAAATGGGCAAAGCTTTAAATGGGCAGCGCTGAAATTAGAAGAACCACAACATCTCATTTGGAGACGATTCTGTTGTCACCAGCTTTTATTTTTAGGCGTAAGGAGCCTCCTAGTAGAAAGCAGATCTTATTCCCTCTAAGCAAACTCGCTGACATGCACCTCAACACAAGGTGCTCAGTTATTACATATCTAGTATTCAAGCAGCTTAAGCCACAAATTCTACACCAATGCAGAATAATTATTGATTATGTGGGGAGGTTTATATGCCGTTCACACTTTTATAAATGTTTTACACATTTTGAAAACCATTTTTCCTTTGATTTCCGCTTCAGAATGATGCATCACTTTGGCTTGGTCAATCTGATCTCTTGAAGCTTGCAGCTTGAAATTTGACAAATTAAAAAGCTGAAAGGCTTAAAAGCTTAAAGGATTATGAATATTATTTCAGGGCCATTTTAATGCTTTCAAGTAACAAGTAACATCTCTCAAACACAAGCGCATAACAAAATATTAACAGGCTGACTCCTAATCCATCTTCTCACCAGGTACGTGATGGAGGCCAACGGTAATGTCCGAACACTCACCATCAACAAGTCCAACCTGTCTGATGATGCTGCATATGAGTGTGTGGTTGGCGATGACAAATGTTCCACAGAGGTTTATGTCAAAGGTAAATAATCTCTTTTTGTTTACCTGCTGTCATTATTCACCTGAAACACCCAAGAAATATCATAAAATAACAGCTATCCCTTAATGGTACCCTCAGAGCCCCCAATCACCATCACCAAGCTGATGGATGACTATCATGTAGTTGTGGGAGAGAGAGTGGAGTTTGAGATCGAGGTGTCTGAGGAGGGTGCTCATGTCATGTGGTCAGTAAACATCACCTAATGTTTAAAATGCTGTAAATTACCTGAAAATGTGCTCTAATTTATTCACCTTCAAAATAACCAATAGTTTTAAGATGTTCTTCAGATTCATAATATAATTGTCTTTCTCAAAGGTTTTATGAAGATGAGGAGATTTCCAAGGACAAGGATTCATCAAAGTATCGCTTCAAGAAAGACGGGAATAAGCACACACTAATCATCCAGGAGGCCACACTGGATGATGCTGGGATGTACCATGCCTGGACAAATGGAGGGCACACCAAAGGAGAGCTGGAGGTGGAAGGTACAGCGGAAATTATGAACTTCTCTCACTCACTATACATTGACATTTTTGTTTCTCCTTTATATGAGATGCAAAACTATGTATGTTTATGTAGAGGATAAAGGTAGAATAAAGGCTCCTTTTGATACATATGTACAGCACCTGCGATAGTATTCACTTTTTGACAGTATATTGTACTTGAACCAAAAACTTGTGTTGTATTTGCCTCACAATCAGAATGTTTATGTTAAACTAATAAACGGTTCTGCATCAAATAGGACAAAATCTGTTGGTCTAAATGGAAAGCTCTGTTTGTGGTGGTGTGTGTGTGTGGTGGGGGGTTGGCAGCATTATGCTGTGGGGATTGTTTGCTTTTGCCAAGACAGAGAAGCTAAAGATTGACAAAGAGAGAAGAGTCTAAAAACTGTTGCTTAAGAAATGCTTCAGTTATGCAGGGAAACGTGGTTGATATGATTTTGGATGTTTTTAGTGATAGGCATCGGATTAAAGGGAACCTGAATACAAATGGTAATCAGACTTTTCCGATTTTACTCTTTTACGTTGCACTTTACAATTATAATGTGTTTCCATTGGTCAAATCATAGTAAGAAATGCATGATTTTGTGGTTTTAACGGTAAACATTCAAGCAACCCAATGGTTAATGAGTACTTCTGAACAGCTTTGATGTTACCTTAACAAATTCCAACAGAATATCTCACTAACTAAATGAGTCCAATAGTTTCCTAATGTGTTTTTTTTTCTTGCTTATTCAGAAAAGGAGCTAGAGGTGCTCCAGGACATTGCTGACCTGACAGTGAGGGCGACAGACCAGGCCATGTTCAAGTGTGAAGTGTCAGATGAGAAGGTCACGGGAAAGTGGTTCAAAGATGGAGTGGAAGTGTTGCCAAGCGAGCGCATCAAAATGACTCACATAGGAAGGTGAGAATAGCCACATTGGTGCAAAGCATGATTGTATTTTTGTTAAAAGTTAAAGCCACATATTTGCCTATTTTGGCCAACTTCGGGTTGTGTAATACTTGTGTCAGGTTTCACCGGTTGATTATTGATAATGTGAAGCCAGAGGACGCTGGAGACTACACATTTGTTCCTGATGGATATGCTCTGTCGCTTTCTGCCAAACTCAACTTTTTGGGTGAGAAGGATTGAAATATTTTCAAAGATGCCAGGTGTGCACATCCTACTTCACAAATGTAATGCTTTGTAACTCCTGTCTTCTCTCCGAATCCAGAAATTAAGATTGACTATGTACCACGACAAGGTAGGACTCTTAATTTGAATACAGAAAAACATAAGTTCAGTTCTTTCGTCCCCCATCATGTGTTTTTTTTAATTAACAGATCCACCAAAGATCCACCTGGATACCACAGGAAACATGGTGTCTCAGAACACCATTATCGTGGTGGCAGGCAACAAGCTTCGCCTGGATGTGGAGATCACTGGAGAACCAGCGCCGACCGTAGTTTGGTCCAAAGGAGAGGAGGTGAATATCTGGCAACAATCACTGACCAGCAACGCAGTAGCCCTTGATCTTTCCAGTAGACATTCCCCAAGTTCGCTCTGAAATGTAAATCTACCAATTGCGTTAGTCTACAACCATTAATAACAAAGTGTTTGATGGGATTTATAGTGGACCTCATGCATTCACTGGGATTACCTGAAATGATTAGCTAATGAATACCTGAGATAATCTCACTTTAAAGTTCTGTTTTGAATTGTCTAAACAAAGAATATAACTTAATATATATATTATTAGGCACAGTTAAAATCTTCTAACATCCAATCTTTTAACATCCATTCTTTTTGATATCAATCTTAGGGGTACAGACAGTCAGCACCAACAACAATATACTGTGCTTCTGCATTGCCTACTTTGCCCACATCAGCCAATAGTTTTGTATAGTACCAATACTGAGGTATTTCAGCTTCCGAGCCGCATTTTCTGTAGACTATTTAAAATGTACACTATAAGATAAAATATCATGTTCCATGAATACATTGGAGAAAAGTCCACAAGTATTTGATTACTGAAGGAAGAGTCCCACTGTAAATACAACAGTAGTAAAAACCAATATGATGTGTTTGTTTATTTATAGGTAAATTACTACAATTGAAAGATTTATTGAACAAAATTAAAAACACATTTTTTTGCTACTTTGGGGGTCTTTAATGCTAACATCAACACTTTCTACATTATGAAGTTGTAAAACAAATTTTCATTATTTAGTTGTTTTTTTTTACAGTAATTTTTTCATTTAGTTTATTCAGACTGTATTCACTCCTGGTGAACTGAAGTTGAATCGTTGTATTTTAGGCAATTACAGCCACTGAAGGGCGGGTCAGAGTGGAGGCCAGGAAAGACCTCAGCTGCTTTGTCATTGAGGGTGCCGAGAGAAACGATGAGGGCAACTACACCATCTGTGTCACCAACCCTGTGGGAGAGGACAAGGCTATGTTGTTCATAAAAATCGTGGGTAAGGGAACATTTGCTCTTGATTACCAACTACGGCGTTTAACAACATATGACTTAATTATAGGAAAATAATCTGTGTTTTGTTACAGATGTGCCTGACCCCCCTGAGAATGTCAAATGCACAGGAGTAGGTGAGGACTGTGCCACCATTGTTTGGGAGCCTCCTAAATTTGACGGCGGTGCACCAATCAAAGGTAATAAGTGAGTTTTAACACTACTTTGTGAGGGAACTTTACAAAGTTTGGGTGGTAATTCACCAAAGAGACATGCTTGAGATCTGTGCTTTAAACCCAACAGGTTACCTTATGGAAAGAAAGAAGAAAGGCTCTTCCAGATGGACAAAGCTCAACTTTGATGTATATGAATCAACTACATATGAGGCCAAGAGGATGATTGAAGGAGTTCTGTATGAAATGAGGGTGTTTGCTGTCAACAGCATCGGCATGTCTCAGCCAAGTCTGAACTCCAAACCCTTCATGCCCATCGGTAGGTTTCACAACTGTCCGCAATTAATGTTTCTCAGCCTCTGCTTGCTTAGCCGTGCCAGTCAGTCACTCTCTCAAGTCTCGTTTTGTCACCTTCAGCCCCAACCAGCGAGCCGGCACGTCTAACGGTGCACGATGTGACAGACAGCACATGCAGCTTGAGGTGGCTCGCCCCAGAGAAGATCGGAGCTGGAGGTCTAGACGGCTATGTTATTGAGTATTGCAAAGAGGGAGGTATGATGGTTCCAGAATGATCACAAAAAGCAGATTTAAAGAGATTAAGATACCACTTACTGGGATTTACAATGTGTTGCTTCTTGTTGCTGTTGTTAGACACTGAGTGGGTAGCTGCAAACACAGATCTGTGTGAGAGGCAGGGATTTGTGGTGCGTGGCCTCCCTGTGGGAGAGAAGATCAATTTCAGGGTGATGGCAGTAAACATTGCAGGTCGCAGTCCACCCGCTACATTGTCACAGCCCGTTACCATCCGCGAGATTGTTGGTGAGTGAAACCGTTTTAGATGAAGACTACTAAAAAGGACCTAAAAGAAGTCTTTAAAGCATGTCAAGTGTTTTAGTTCAGAGCATTAAAAGACTAGTACTGCAGTTCCTCTAAAAGATACATGAACTCGTCATAAAAGTCAGCCTTAAATTGATTGCTTTTTGTCTTAACCACACAGGGTTAGCAGTAGTGGGTCTCTAGATACAGACCCGATTTTTAAGTACATTTTAAGCAACTTTATCAACAAATGTGTATTAACTTAAAACTTTATTATTATCAGTGTCACTGGCAACAGTCAAGACTGTTTTAGGTCACCATGGGTAAGAAGGTGATATGCTAGAAAAAAGATCCTGCTTCAAGTGTGACACCTTCCAGTTCACCTAAAATTGCAGGTGTTAACATAGACAAGCCTAATTGAGACTTGTCTATGTTATGGAAGTTTGTCTCCAAAGACAAAGATTTGGTTTCTTACCACAATACTAAGTGTGTTAGGAGGATTCAGCTACGGCAGTGTCAAGAGTGTCACGCATGAGGGTGGTGAAAACATACTAGCTGATGGGATGAAGAGGATTGAGGCATAACTCCCAATTCTTCAATTTAACTTCAAATCAGTAGCAAGATGGTGAAACTTGGACACTCTTGGGTGTTTCTTAAGGACAATAGTCCCAAACAAATTGAAACTAGTTCGGAATAGAGGAAATAAGATATACTGTAATGTAATTGGAATGGCCACAACTTGAAACATCGTAAAACATTTCTACCAATTTTCCATAGAGGACATGTCAGAAATGTAGCTGTAATTGTATTTCAAGCTTGGTAATGGTAAAAAAGCAACTTGCAAAGATGCATTTATCAAAGTATTGTAAGTGTTCATAATTTGAGCTTGAATGTAGAATTCTGACCATGTATGGATGAGGAATTATCCACAATAAATTTACAGGTCCAATTGTATTATATATATCTGATACCTCTGTTTACATTTATTCACATGACAGATGAAGGTTAACATTCTTAAATTGCAGTTTATTGTGTGTCGTGTATTGACTGGATGTCTGTTTCTGCCTCAGAGCATCCAAAGATCCGTCTTCCACGTGAGCTGAGGACAAAATACATCCGAAAGGTTGGAGAAAAGATTAACCTGACCATCCCATTCCAGGTAAGAATTCAAATAAACTCCAATCCTCCTGTTTACTGCTGTTTACTGGTTCACCCAGTAAAGATGTGCACAAAAGGCTTAAAATAAATGGTTGTTATGGAGACTTGGTAAGTGAGAGCTGGATATTTTTCTTAGCTTCCCCACAATCTAAATGACAACCTAAATCATTTTGTAGCCTAAAGTTAGGGTTAGGGTTTCACATTCAAATGTAAAAAAACAAAAAATTAATTTGTCTAGAAGGGAAGTTACTTTTTTAAACTCATATCATCTAAGTATCTTCAAAAAGTTATGGCGAATGGAAATAGTGAGAGTAGTATTGATCTTTGGTAGCATTCCGTCATGCAACATATCAATAGAGACCTCTGACTTAAGACTGTTGCTTTATAACAATCTTATGAACATCATGGCACGATAACAGCTCAATGTTCAGGCAGCAGACACAAAATCCCAAAGTAAAATGTCCTGGACAACACCCACGGTTCTTGGCACCACTGCTAATCCACCTTATTTTCTTTGTATAGCTAGAAAGTCAGGCAACAAGATGTTGAAGTAGCAAACATGATCCTTTTCCACTAAGTTGATCTTCCTCCTTCTCTCTCTGCTCTTTGGTTCTGCTCAGAATGTCAAACTTAGACAGGATTTGAAGTTGCGTGAGAGACTCCCCCAATAAAACATAATTTTATCTTAAAGCTTTAAAGAAATTACCAGCCCGGCCTGTAATTGTGAAGTCAAGGAAAGAATAGTAGTTGGGTAATTTTGTACTAAATTGATTTTCTTTTCATTCACAGGGTAAACCGCATCCCATAGCAGCTTGGTTCAAGGATGGCCAACCAGTGGATCCCAAGATGGTCAATGTCCGTAACACGAATGTAGACAGCATCTTCTTCATTCGCTCAGCAGAGAGAGAGCACTCTGGAAAGTATGACCTGGTTCTGAAGATTGAGAACATGGAAGACAGAGCGACGGTCAACATCAGGGTTATTGGTAAAGTTGACATTGTACTGATGATGACATCCAGAAAAAACAAATCTATTATTGGAAAAATGCTCGACATCTAAAATAATCCAAACAGAGAAGCCTGGGCCTCCATTGAATGTGAGGGTGACAGATGTCTGGGGTTTTAACGCTGCACTGGAGTGGGAGCCCCCAAAAGATGACGGCAACAGTGAGGTCACTGGATACACCATCCAGAAAGCTGACATGAGAACAAAGGTACAAAATAAATACCTATTTTTATTTAACCTAAAAAACTCTACTTACTTATACTGCTACCTATTATATTTTCCTCCATTAGGATTGGTTCACTGTTTATGAACATAACAGACGAACAAACTGTACAGTCTCAGATCTGATCATGGGTAACGAGTACATGTTCCGAGTCTACAGTGAGAACCTCTGCGGTCTGAGCGAGGAGCCCCGGATGAGCAAGAACACGGCCGTCATTGCTAAGACTGGTGGGACTGCGTTTATAATGTTTACTGAGACTTTGTAAATCAGAGAAAAGAGAACAATTGTGCTTGTGTGACTTTTTTTTCAGATCTGGAGCTTAAACCAGCTGCCTTTAAGGAGAAAGATCTGGCCTGTGCACCCAAGTTTACTCAGCCCCTGATCGACAGATCGGTTGTAGCTGGGTACAGCACTGCTATCAGCTGTTCTGTAAGAGGCTTTCCCAAGGTAATATAACCTGGTAAAATTGTCTGTACAGTCGGTGATAATGTGCCTTACAAAAATATTTGTACCCCTCAAAGTTTTCCACGTTTCGTCACATTGCAACCTAAAACTTCAGACTACACTTAAAACCAGTGCACCAGTTCCTTTTGCGGCAAAATTGTCCCAAAACATGATACTGTTGTGTTCCCGGGCTTTCTACCGTCCCCTTTGTTCCTCCAAATGTAATGATGGTAATCATGCCAATCTTCATGGTTCCATGTTAGTCTCATCAGACTATAAGACGGCAGTGGCCTTTCAGTCAATATTGGTTCAGGACATGTTTCACTGTGGATAATGACATTGTATTCCCCGCATCTTCACAAGGGCTTTGTCTTTTGTTGTGGGCTTAATTTGCACATTTCAGAGCAAAAGTTGTTCATCTCTGAGACACACAAACCATCTTTTTTTCTGAGCAGTATGATGATTGGAATTTTCCATCACGTCTATACTTGCAACATATCAATCCTGCTCATTCAAGCCTCCAAAGAATGAGCAGACTGCTGCAGCTCCACAATTGTCTTACTTACTCCTTGGGTGATTTATTTTGACTTCTAGATGTGGCCTTATAACAAATATACAGGTATGACTTTAAGTAACTTAAATTTGTCACTTAACCTATTATAGATTTCTAAAGCTATTATGTAATCATCATCTGGATGTTCCCTCATTGTTTAGAGAGACAGTAATCCTATTATCTGTCTTGTTATTGTGGCATTTAGCAAACAGCTGAATGGAACAAGAGTTTAGTCGGATGCTCCTTCAGACAGTGAGAAAATAAAGGTCTTTAACCGTATTTCGGTTTATTCTGTTTGGCAGTCTACCCACGGCAATACTTGAATCTAAAGTGCCCTCAGAAAGATTCTTCCCTTACTCTGATTTCTTACAGAAATTGTGGTGAAACAAAATGTTGACCAAATAGTCAGTAGATTACTTCTTATTATTCAGTAATTGATTACAAAGTTAAACTCTGGGGGTCTGAAGGCACATGCATATACTACACTGCATTGCTCAATCAAATAACAACCCAGTGAAGTTTAAAGATGTTTGTGTTTGTAATCTAAATAACATTTTTAGATACCGTAAGCCATTTATTGCACTTTTGCATTCTGTACCACTAGCCCAAGATCGTATGGATGAAGAACAGAATGATCATTGGGGAGGATCCCAAGTTCTTGATACAGAACAACCAAGGAGTGCTGACGCTCAACATCCGCAAGCCGAGCATGTTCGATGCAGGCAAATACTGCTGCAAAGCTGTCAATGACTTGGGTCAGGACGAAGTGGAGTGCAAGCTGGATGTCCGAAGTAAGGAAAAATTACACTGTTGCAAGGTTGGGACTGGCTAAAAACATTTTTTTATGCTGAAATGGAATTTATTCATTGTCAAGACATTTCTGTGCTTTCGTTTTACAAATATATTCAAAACCCTCATAGCAAATGCTTGGAAATTTAATCTGAATCTGATCTTGCATATTACAAGTACTGTAAGGCGGTAGTGGTATTTCCAGCAAACTTTCTTCATGTAGATGGCACAGAAAATAAATAGGCATAGGGGTTGTAATACAGTGTTTTACTGGATTTATTTTACATCCTTAAAATTCACAAACCTACTGTTTTAAAGCCAGCCATTCAAATTGTTGGAAGGTTAGCAAACTGCTGTGAATGCACAAGCAGGCACCATCAGACACAAAATAAATGCCACTAGGTTCTGAACTAGTGCCAGCTGGTGCTTACATAATGTCAGATTAAGTTATTTTCTGGCTAGTAGAGGTTTCCAGTTCATTTTTGTCTTTATGTTGCATTGAGGCTGAATTATGATTATTTTTTTAACACATGCAGTTAAGATTCATCTTTGGCATCATTCTCCTGCCTTTCTGGTTCTTGTTTTACTGTTGTAATATGTCCATTTAGAAGCAATGACCCAAAAAAACCAGATGCACTTTTAGAGCTGCTAATTAGCTGTTCTATCACACCTGCAATATAAACCGCAAAAGGGACAGAAGATCATCTGGGTCACAAGAGTAGAATATCACAGAGCTGGAATCCTTTTCTCTTAGGGAAAAACTGTATTTCTAACACTATGAGTGTATATTTAAAGCACTCTATAGCACTATTTAGTACAGAAACTACAAACTAATAGCTAAGAATTGCAATGTGTTTATTCCTATGACCCTATTCTAGAGTTTTATCAATTTGGTTTTAACCTTTCTTTCTCCTCCACAGTTCCCATAGTGCCGGAGAACAAATGAGGGGGCAGACAGCAGAAAATGTGAAATCATGTGAACCAAACTGCAAATGAAGAGTGAATGAACCAAGATGACTTCTTATGATTCAAATAAAGTTTATTGATCCGCAACACAGCCAGTTTATTTCTCATTACATCTTTTTCAAGCACGTTGTCCATTCTTAGAGTCCAATGAGAAAACAAACTCCTTATCTCGTACAGTTTAAATAGTTTAATAGCCTCGGTTTGAAGGCATGTTGTTATTTTTGGCACACATCGTTCTCTGCACTACACATCCCTGGAGTAGTGCGCTCTCCGCCTTTGGACTGCCACCCCTATGCTGACCAACAGCGCCACTCCCAGGACACCTACTGCCACTGCAAGAGCTGTAACGACACCTACAAAAGACAAGATTTAGTCTTTAGGTTTTGAATAATTTAAACACATTTTGAAACAGATTAAGCGTTATAACAAACACATCTTAACCCTCTTTTTGAATTTGTCATATTAACGCAAAATGTCAGTCTTTTTATAGTGATTTTATGATATGGACAAAAACAAAGTGGGGTCAAATGAAAGGAAAGAGAGGCATTACGAATGGCTGATCATATATCTCTGCTAGCTTTGATGGGACAATGCTTTTAATTAAATCATTGTAGTATAACTTTGCCTGCATGTGGGTGATCAGATCTTCCATCAGTGCCTTGGATTTAGTTCTATGCATATTGTTAACCAGTGGACTTCTTCTGAGCACTTCACGCTTATGCACTAGTTTGTGTTAGTGAGATAATAAGCAAATGTAATTATGGAAGAGATGTCCACCCACCTGTGCTTGACCACCTTTTCTTACAGCCGCACTCGACCTCCCAGTCCTCTGGCATCACGTCTCGCAACAGCTCAGTGAAAGTGGACAAAGGGCAGGGGTTCAGCCCGTTGCATCCCGGCACATGGTTGGGGTAGGGCTTGGACAAGGATTCATTACGGTAATGCAGCTCCACTGAATAGGATCTGGGTAATTATTAGCATAAGCACAATAAGATGACCCACACTTGTGGGAAGTGTTATGTAAATGGCCTTTCTGTGCTAATTTGGCCAAGCGGCATTGGATGGACGCCCAGCTTCTATCGGACTGAAAAGGAAAACATATCTGAATGGTTCATTCAACTAAAAAGAAGAATGCAATACCTAAAATGTGTGCGCGCGCGTGTGTGCGCATCTGACCTAGATACCGTACTTGAATATGCAAATAGCAGAAGGCATGAAGAACAGACTGGAATGAAGTCATTACCCATCATACTCCTGGTAGAACTCAAAGAGCTGACAGGCAGCGTAGGGAGGAAGGAGCCCGTTGTAGATGTCCAGAGCTGCCTGGAGGGTGATGAGTGTGGAGTCATGCTAGGATAAGTGCAAGCAATAATTATTTGAGGGGTCCTGAAACAGCAGTTTTAAACACAAATACCAAGTATTTGTAAGACAATAAACTTACAGCCGAGTACATAATGAATTTGAGCGTGCTGCCGTGCTCTATGGCTTTGGAGAAATTCCTCAGGATGGCGTTCAGCAACACCCCTGGTAAATTAACACAGAGTCAACAGAGCAAATTAATTTTCTGCAGCCACCAACACAATCCCTTTGACCCTATTGAGCCGCTTCCTCTGGCATTGTCATCTTTGTCCCATTAGCTCATGCGTGCGACTATTACTCCGGGAGACCAAACGCTCCAAATTGAATCGTTTGAGGCAAAAACAAAGCCTAGGCCAGCAGCCACATAGGATACACAGCAATTTCTCCCCACCCCCCGTGTAATATTTATCTCCTAGCTGTGCAGCAAATAAACACCCAGTAAAGTGAATTCCCACCTCCCGAGAGCCTGGCCTTCTCTTTGCGCTTGTGACTGAAGATGCTGTACGTGACCTCAAAGGATGCTATTCTCCTCAGGGTGTCCAGGACGTCATGGGTGGCCCAGCGAGGGAGAGTCAAGTTATGCATCTTCTGTGCATGAAAAGAGTGTTCATTACCTTGTTAATAATTACAATATTTCAATAGATAGACATATAAAAAAAACAGAAAGAGTTTAATTTGCTGCATTACTTTCTTTCTGTGATCTCATCTATTTTTATATTAGAGTAGGATGCTAACAGATGCTCATTTTGCAAGTGTGAATGAGCGTGAAAAACATGGCCCAGAATGCACCCATGTCATAGTGCTTTAATTACTGTATTTTAATATGTTGAACTGTCCCATTCTGACTGTAAGTAAAATATTACCCCATCCATTAATGAAAGCTATTTTTTTCTCAATTTTATCCTGTTCTGCATGTTCTTGATTTTCTTACTGAGGAATCTCTGTATTGTTCTTAACACCCCCTCCTTTAAATGCCTTTTTTTCAAACACTTAGTATATCTTAATATTCATTGCGCTCAATGGAATCAGTCTCAGCACCACCGCAGAAGCTAAAATGAAAAGGCTTCCTTATTTTGAGACTATGGCAAACACTTCTTTTTCTTCTCAATGCTTCTGATGTGTCCCAAATAAAACCTGAAAATAAAGACTTTTTCTAACAAATGATCTGTAATTTAGAGTTAAATTCCACATAAAAATCCATGCTACCTGAACAATGAATAAGCAAGGGTCAACTATTTATACCAACCTATTTATACAATCCGATATTTCTACAGATTGCCATGATGCTACTACAAACTAACAAACTTCATTGCGTTTGAGGTGATTTTTTTTTCAGACCTACTATTAATGAATTTTTGTATAGTAAACCTGAAAGGACACATTGTGTTCTGGCAGGTTAGTGCTGTTCTCGTGTTCTTGCAGCATGATGCAGCCACCACCAATTTGAAACTTCACTTCCTAGGCTTCCTTGGCAGTTGCACACACCTTCGTGCTGGTCGATAGCATGTGAATCTTGCAGACGTTTGTGGTCGAAATAAAACACACACGTCACATTTTTATAAGTATAAATATCCGCATGACTTATGTAGTTTGATGGGAAACAAACCTGACAGGCGAGGGTGTCATAAACCCTCCACATTTTTTTTCCAACCAGTCTCGACACAGGGTAGCCAGTGTGGTTGGAAACCCCTTCCAAAAAGGTCTGTAAGACAAACAGAAGAATTAAGATAAAGATCTTCTCAAATCAACAACAGGTCAAAATTATACATACAGGCTCAAACATATGCGCTATCCTCCATTAATATTTTGTTAAATGTTCAATGTGTCTTTCACATTGTCTACTTGCTTTTTTAAGTGACTAAAATCCTCTGGGTGTATATTTCACTAGTATTGATGTAAAATTGGTTATTGTAAACCAAAAGTTTGGCTCTTTGCTAAAAGAAAATTGTGGTTTAAGGAAAAAAAAACACTAGTGTCAGTGTTCCAATTTAACTTTTAAATCAACACTTTTACTAAAATTCGCCCCCAAACATATAAATAGTCATACATAATTTGACAAAATATATTTTTGATGAGACAAGTTAAGATTTAGCTGCTTGGCCATAAAAATGACTAAATCTATGTTTGTTAGAGATTTACAAACCCATACATTTTGTGTTAACAGTTAAATATTCAGCTGAAATATATTCAGCTTCTCCTCAAATCAACATCCAGGTAATTAAAACCTGAACATATTTAATCCCAGACCCCGATTAACTGTTTTGGAATGGCTAAAACAGATGAAAATGACGTCCCCCAATCTCAACCATATCAAATATGTATTGACTAATCTTAAAAATTGAGATTGAGATTCAACAAGCAGACATTTATGCAGTTATTAGTAGTGATGTATGTGTAAAAAACAGACACAATTCACAATGACATCATGGTCAAATTGTAACTTGTTGACTTTTTTCTTCTTTTTTTTTTACAATTATGTCTCCTCCTGATTCTTGCATATACCTTGCAGGTACAGCAGAGGGTGTTCAAATTTAACACAAGCAGCCCTGGCCTGATCACCAACACCTCCTTAGCAAACAGCGCATGGGACTCGGTTTAATTAAAACAGTTTCATTGTAATTCCTTATCTAATTTAATCCAACCGTTAATTAGTGTCTCTGAGAATGTGAGAGAAATTGCACTGTGCAGCTTTTTGTAGGCACTGGAGTCACCGTGCCTGAGAAAATCAGTGAGAGGACACGATGTCTGGTGCATAACTAACACGTCCACTGGAAGTGCTGATTGTGCTGCCAGCAGCTACTGTGAACAAGTTGTATTTCACCAAAAATACGCGATAATGTCTGCTAGTTTTACATATCAAACAGTGCGTTTTCACATGTTCATGGACAAATTTCAATAAAGGTGATGGCGAACAAAGAAACTAAATGTGATTACCTTTTTAAAGGGGAACTAGGCTACATAAATAATCTGGTTTATGCATTTCTTTAGATGCTCCCTGGAAAGAGGTCAATTCAGTCCATGTAACATAAACAGCTAAATTTCTTTGCTGCAGGGCCAAATTCAGAAGATGTGAGAAAACTGCCTTCTTCTGATGTTGATGCGAGTTTTAAATAGGTAGCTGGGGGACAAAGCTAACATTGGAGCAATAATTAAAGATTACCGAAACCAGTTACGTCTTCTGTACACCAAACTATCGCATCTTTGCACATCAAACGAGAACACCTCCCTTCAACATAATACATATCTTCATATTTGTATGGTTTGGTTGACTAATGAAGCCAGAACTGGCGTCTGATTTCCACTTTTCAGTAATAAATTCAAATACATTTAGGTGTTTTTTAGTGAGTTTGAAATGACTTTGAATATTGTAAGACTTATACTGTTTAAAAATGTTTTACAGCATAATAGGAAAACTTTAACTATAGTAGTAAAATAATAAAAATACATAATTGCTTTCTCAGCAAAAGGGCCTTCTTTACTTAAATATTATACATATATATTTTTAAGGTTAATGGAAATCCATCTTGGCTTTGTTTTAATTATTGACTGCGTCTTGCAAAAGCATTCAAACTCCCTGATGATTTTCCATTTTTATGCACATTAAAACCATGAAGTATTGTTAGTTTTTGGAGTCCATCCTACCTGGTGAGCCCGCAGGAACCTCTTGTAGGGGGTGCTCTCAAAGGTCTCTGTCATCAAAGCTCTGAGCCTTGGACAGTCTTTGCCTATGGACTTTAACAGCTTGAACAATGTAGAACGAAAGCATTAAAAAGTTAGACAAGTTAAAAAAAACAATTTACAATATGCTCAGCAGGACTTCTGAGTAAAATGACATTCTCACATTACATTTGAAAACAATAGGGCAGTGACTGGGCCTAGCTCAAAGATAAGGTGGAACACTGACAGCATTACGAGGCCAAGGACCCGACTGAATTTATGCAGGGTTGGGGTACAGCTGTGCGCGGCTGCTGGATGAAAAGGAAATATTTATTTGGCTCAGCAGCCCACCTTATCCTGGCCCCTGGGGACGGTGTGCACTGGAATCGGCCGCCACAGTAACTGGGGCATGATGGGAGGCGGGCGTCGGGTGGGGGGGAACATCCCAGCAAGGCAGGCCTGGGCGCTCATCAAAGTACGGTCGTAGTCGGTGCTCCGGACATAAAGCTGGTGTGAAAATGGAGATGACGAGGCGTTAAAGAACGCACCTATCAGACACTTTCTTGGGTTTTATTCTTGGGTTTTATTTGTTTTAGTTATATTACAATTAAACCACATCCAAGCCAATCGAATCAAGAATCAGTTTTTTTATATAGCGCCAATTTACAACAAATGTCATCTTAAGGCGCTTTACAAGAAAATCCAATAAAATCATAGATACATGATTACAATATATATATTTATCTGTGTTTGATTAGGTTTCTATCAGTAACCCAAAAAAACATAAATGTAAATTAAGAATGTGTTCATTTTGCATGTGGGTCAGCAGAGCTATCGTAAAGACGTTAGAATCAGAAAGGTGGTAGATCCGGCTCACTGTGATCTCTTCTGACAACAGTCTTTGCCAATCTCTGTCCCTCTGTCTCTCTGTGTCAGGTTTTTGTACACAGTAAATCCCACTGATAAGCTCAACCGCTTCTGTGACACCAAGAATTCTTCTTTTCCTCCCGTTATGGGAAATTAAAGCAGACGTGGCAGCACAGGGGTGAGTACGGTACAAGCTGACAGCGGCACAGAGGCAAATTACTCATGACAGGTACTGAGAGGGGTTGATATTTTCATATTAATTACATGATACTTTAAAACAGAGCAAGGACACTGGGAGAAAAGGATGGTTTAGGAGACAATGTGAGGGATAAAATAAGGCGAGACGAGGCAGGGCTGGGCGGGGGACTGAGGCAGTTTGCTGAGCCTGCAGCCCCACTGAACCCTACACTCTGCCAACTGTATACTGTACAAACTGTAGAGCCCTGGGCTGCCTCATACCCGACGTTTCAGCATATAACAAGGCCACGGCAGAGATACTACCACAATGTGTCAGGGTCATCAAATTACTGCATGTACAGTAGCACAGCCACTGCAGATGGGCAATGACACGCAGGACTTGTGGCATGTTGCAGCGAGAGCGCGCCTGACAACATGGGTCCAGAGGTACGAGGGAGTTCAGATAACTGAACGAGGCAGGAAAATAAAACCACGCGGGCTTTAGGTTGAACCGTGGAATCACACACACCTCTTTGTTGTTGTAGTCCTCACCGAGGAAGTTTCCATAGCGCCGGCGTAGATATCTGCCCAGCTCAAACTGCTGCTTCATGCCCAGCTGAAATAAGCAAAAAAAATGTATTACATTTCTAAAGAACATGAGGTTTATGTGGAAAATGTGTTCTTTTCTTACAGAATAAATTATTAATATGAAAAAATATTCTTTCAGCTTTGAAAGGATAAGTGGAAATATCCAATTGATAAGTTACATCAAGCAGCATGGAGTTAGAGTGCCATGGACATCTTGTCAGCATTTTATTTAACAGACCAATAATAGGTTGATATGACTAAAAAGGTGAAGGAAACTAAATTTGGGTTTAATTCTCATTTGAATCCCTTGACATAAATTAGAATTATACCCCATTTATTCTGATAGCATGAATAAAATCTACTCTGTTGACCAGTGTGCATAGATCCTACTCCATTGTCCTGCTGGTTTTTTATGTGTCCCCGCTTCCATAAACATGACTTAGATAAATAAATGATTACCAGGCTTTTACAGCACTTAATGTCATGCTAAGGAAGTAATGCATTATTTCTATTAGTGTTGGAGGAAGGAAACATCTAAAACATAAAGGACAATAAGCCCCGGCATTAAAAACCGCTGCTACAAACCGCCTTTAGAGCTCACTCGATTACAGTCTATCTGTGTTTAAATGAACCTTAATCTAAATGTGACTGTTCTTTGAAGGTCTTCAGAGGTTTGTTCGAGAACATTACGGGAAGTAAAATCATCACAAAGAACAAGGAACACAGCAAACAGGTCAGGAAGAAGTTAAAGCAGGGTTAGGTTCTACAAAAATAACCCAAGATTTAAACATTTCCCAGAGCTACATCCAATCCTTCAACTGAATGAGGAGAGAGGATGAAGCACCTGTAGAACTACCAAGACATGGATGTTCAAACAAACCTTCAGGCTGGAGAAAGAAAGCATTAATCACCCAAAGCTCTGGTGGAGCTGCAGAGATTCACAGCTTAGATGTAAATGAATGGTTGAAAAAACCTTCAAAACCATCTGACTGAGGTTTGAGCTGATTTGAAGTGGAAGACATTCAGTTTGTAGAGTTTTAACACAGGGGTTTGACTACATATGAATCCCAACAATCAAACAAACAAACAATCATTTCTTTCACACTTACAGGTATGCAATACGTTTTTGTCACATATAATTAGAACAGAAACATTGCAGTTTCCATCTTCCTATGAGACACAGGAAATTATTTTCTTATATTAGTTATTTCTAAACCCATTATACATTATACACAAAGTCCTTTTTCACGGCTAGTGTTCCTGTTAGTCTGTGAGCACGTCAGTGATTTGTCGACATTTAATTTTATATGGTGGGATTTAAATTTTGGCGTCCGTGTCACATCTAGCTACTGAACATTAAATAAAGCGTTTAAAAATAGAAAAAGACATGAAAACACAATGCATATTTCAGAAACCATGCAAGAACAATAGTCGGTTTTTTAATGTTTAATAATTTGTCTATCTGCTTGTGCAGAGCTGCTCATTTAAATTTTATCAGCCTGACAGTGCAGTGGCGCAGAGTTAAAAGAGACGGCTGAGAACAGTAAAATTACATTTGCATAGGCTAACTCTAGGCTTTCTAAATAATGATAATCTATTTCGTTGTCTATCTGTTTAAGAAATGAAATATTCGTTGATTTTCTTTTATTTTTTTACTGTTTTAGGTTTGGCCGGATCTCAGCATGCCGGACTGGCCAATAAACTGCATATTTATAATATATTTGTATCATAAAAGGTTAAAGTTCAAAATTTACAGTTTCAAATCCACTAAAGAATTTTAAGCAGATTTTTAAAAAGTTAAAGTCTTTCTAATAGTGTTTTAGCTAAAATGTTTGACAGCTGACAGCAAACTTTCTACTTAAAGACAGTCTGATTAATTAGCCACTTATACCATCTTGTTACTCGATAAGCATGTTTATTTGCAAAGTAATTTAACACTTTTTTTAGCTATTTAATTTTTTTTACTCTAATTCATGCCTGAGAATAACAATCAGAATAGAATAGGATAGAATATATCCGTTTATTTTTCCTTATATCGATCCTGGTGTATCAGCAGCAAATTTATTTGCATAAAACAGAAAAATAAGACTAATACTTAATTTATTAATTTTGTTTATGGGGGGGGGTGTCATTCTTAATGTTCTTATACAAATATTACTCATATGAGAGTCAAAACATGTTTGGTAAAAGTTAACTTAAGTACTTGGTAACACATCAGAACATATAAAATTTTAATAAAAACAACGCTTTTGTGCAAAGAAGGTCTGAATTTATTATAAACAGTTGGTTAGTCTGCATGTTTGGGAACAATGGCCATTGCAGTTGCTCACAGTTGGTAAAGTATTCAGAAATCTTACTAAAGTAGCAGTAGTCATACTTCATAATAATATTAACCAAGTGCAAGAATAAAGTATAGGGCAACAATTTAATTAAAAAATACTACAAGTACATTCAAAACGTTGCTTGTGTAACCAGTTACAATGTACTTCTATTTGTAATGCAGTACTATTGAGTTACTTTTACCAAGGTTATCATTCTGTTAGAGTCCCATACTATCCCAAACCTATTCTGTACTTTGATCCTGTCTATTTTATATTTATACCCTCTATGCTACTAAAACGTAAAGTTTTCTCGTGTTTGTAATATGCTTGAAAAGATTTGTATGTAGACAGAGAGAAGCACCATGTACCTCGGTGAGCTGTCCGAAGCCCTGAGCCCACACTTCCTCCCCATGCGGATCCCTGGGGTACGATTCAATAGGCGATCGATCCCCGTGTCGGAACACCTGAAAAGTCAGAACAGATTATGTTGCATGAGTTCAGACGTCGTGCTGTTGCCCCTGTGCTCATCATGCCCTCTAGTCTCCCTGAGACAGGAGTCATATATATAGAAACTACATAACTGTAAACAGATTAGGCCAGATTTAAGGCACATTCAGATGATTCATAGTCTTATTAACCAGACCCCATGTTCTGATGAGGAATTTAACACAAAATTATATTTAACTGGATTTTGAAAATAACTGATTTGCTTCTGTAATTGTATATTTTAAAATACAATAAATGTTAAATAAAATAACAACAAAACACATCATGCATTTAGAAGCAAAACTATTATTTTAGTGCTAAGACTAAACTACACACTATGCATAGTCAGTAACTGCTCATTTTAATTATATCTTCTATCACAAGGTCATGCATAAGATCAAGATCAAGACCATGTATGAAGTTCAAGTGTGGATTTGGTAAAGGACCTTTAGTAAACGTTTGCCTTTGTATGGTTCTCCAGGATCTCTCTGAGTGGGTTTCTGCAGACCGCTCTCCCGTGTCGCCCTTTTTGCTGTTCTAAGTCCACCTTGTTGTACTTGCAAGCATGTCCTACATGGCTTTGCTTTTACTGGGGAAGTGGTGGGGAAGTAGGACGAGGGTATTTTATTTACTGGACATGTTTTTCATGTCGCTGCGCTTGTTTCTCTGTTGGAGTCTTGCAGGGCAACCCAACGTAGCCTCACATGAAGCGTATCGCCTAATACATAGCCGACAATGATCCCTCGGATTGGTTTTGATTTTAGTTTTATTATTTGTTTAACACAGATTCAATTTTTTATAAAAAATAAATAAAAACAAAGACGTACTAAATTCTGAATTCCAAGATTTCCTAAAGGACAAGTATTTAAGTATATATTTGTTTTATGTCTAAATGGCAGGGTTTGTATTTAATCACCCATTTATGTTAGATTTTTCTATCGGTTCATGGATTCTTTTTGAGTCCACATGTTTTAAGCAGTTTTCCTCCCTCAGCCTCCCTCTGCCGGAGCTGTCCTTCATCACCTTTGATTAGTTATCGTTGCTCCTCTTTAATTTTTCCACCCCTGCCTGTATATTAAGCTCCTGATTTTCCTTTATTGAATTCTCCATTATTCTCACGCTGGTAACATGTCCCATAGATTTCATGCCTACTCTGTAAGCTGCTATCTGTTATTATATAAACTCTTTATCTTGTCCAGCCAGTGCTTTGGTTTCTACTGACTGAATTCCTACACATTTAGAAATATTTAACTTGGAAATATTCCACTCTAACTTCAAGTTGAACTGGATCTGTGGTTCTTAAACTCCTAAACCTAAACAGCAACATAATTGCTTTCTTTTGTCAATATGGTTTTTAATTTTTCATTATAAAAAGTTAGCAAAGTTAGGAAACTTTAGTTGCGATTATTAACTACCTAGATCTCTTTTCGACAAGCCGGAAGAAACCGACTATATACTCAAATGTACAATATTGCATTTGAGTACAAAACTTCTTTTAGAAGTTTTTGTTTTTTACCTTTTAGAGTGTTTTTTGTTTTGTTTTGTTTTGTTTGTTTGTTTACATAATTAAAATGGCTTATATACATATTCAAACTTCTCCAACCTGTATTTTTATTATTTTTTGTTATTGTCTTAGCAAGAAACCTCATTGGACTGCACTTTAACAGGATTTAATTTACTGGCCCAGCAGAAAGTAGAGCATAAGTAAAATGAAGAGAAAAGAAAACATTTTTGAAATTATAATAATCTTTGAATGAGAAAGTGTATTCCACTGTAATCTGATTTCCCTAAATAATTTCCTCCAAAGTGATTAAGATTAAGATCACCAGCTGAACTCAGGACAACATCTGACTTTAAAATGTTTACCAATATGAGTAAGTAAAATGTTGAGTTTAGGATATCACGTATGTTTGTGTAAGTTGCAAAAAGAAAGCTTTGGATATTTGTATGTGAAAGTGGAGGAATGTGCATGTACAGTAAATATGTTTGAGCAGCTAATGCAACACTATGATTGTTATGTTTGTCTGTTAAAAAATGTATTCAATACATACATAAATAAATTTTACTTTGTAAGACAACTTAAGGATGTCCCTCCTGTCAGCTTACATAAAGTTGGTCATTTATTTTAAAATATATTTATAAAGATTTTCTTGATTGTTCTTATAGGGATACCATTTTTAAATATAGGTTTAACGTTAAAGGTCACAAAATGTTCTTAAAAAACATTATGTGCCAACAATGTTAAATCTGTCTGCTGCCTGAAAAGGATACATGCCTGTTTTTGTGTGTAGTGCCTCCTTAAGTAATTCAACTGTGTGCTGAAGTGTTACATAAAGAGGTTTATGAACAAAGCCGCAGTGTCTGAGAGAGATATGCTTGCCGCTGTCTGAGGCTAGGCTCAAAGTAATCCTTAGTGATAAAAGTGTAAATAAAATAATACTCACTGGGCAGAAAACGGCAGCGTAATCAGCAACAATGCAAATCAAAGCAGGCTGTCAGATTATGTTAAAATCATGGCATACGACAAACAAATGCTATCAGTAGAACTATGCAAACATCTTGTGTGTGATGTATTACAGAAGAAAAGGGGGGTGGGGGGAGAAAACATATGTCATGACTATGGATTTGTTTGGGGGGAAAAAAGGGGGCTTCTCTTACAGCAACAACAAACTTCAGCTCCCGGGACTCGGTCAAGCAGATGCAGGAGAGGAGGTAGAAACATCCCAAAGTCGTCTTTAACTTCAACATCGCCTTGACTTGTAAAACGTTGCTTCCTTTAAAAATGTCCGCCGCCCCGAATGTAAAAGACAAACAAGTTATAAGGTTATCATGGGACTAATCCATAATTATGCTCAAGCAAAATGTCAAAAACACATCTGTCAATACATGCCCCAATGTTTCTAAATTGAAGTTTATATCTGTGCTTACCTCAGGACTCCCAGACACACATCCTGCTATCTTAGTCAAATACTTCACTGAGAGGTTTCTGTGCATCCCACATCTTCTACATCAGGCCTGCAGACGTTAAGCTCTTGTTTTGTTGAAGTTAAGCAGAGTTTTTATAGTCCTCCTCCCTGACCTCATCTTTCTGTCCCTCCTTCATCAGAACTTTCTTCTCCTGTAGTTCTACATCGTAAAGCCTATGTCAGATCGCCATGCCTTCCAATTCTCTGCCGGGTCTTTCTGTCCATGACCTACAAGAAAACTTTAACATTGTTAGTCAGAGTTTAATCTTAAGGTAGTAAATTTGGCCTCTCGGTATATGGACACTGTAGGCAACGTCACATGTTGAAGAATTGAGGAAAATGCTGATGTGTGCACCTGACATCACTAATTGTGCTCTATCCAGTATAGACACACATGTAAGGCTGCCCATAAACACTCATTAAAACTGTCTGTGTCATCTGCTGTGGGTTTGCCCAAAATTACAGGGCCCAGGATGTTTTTCCCTTACTTAGCATGCGTTTAAGTATGTGTTGGTATTAGAGCAGCTTTGTGGGATACACAATAGGATTACTGAGTGTGAACATATACAACCAAATAGTGCTACAGCACATCATGTTTTATATGTGTAAGGATGAAATGACAAAATATTAATAGATGGCTTGTAAACCAGAAACAGAAATAATTCAATAAAAAAATGACACAAAAGAGAAGCTAGCTTGGGCATTTATGATCTTCTGACAGCTTTACCTGGTACTAACTAAGCCAGGAGGGGTTTATACCAACTGATCGGATGGAGATCAACCTGATGCCAGAACCTAGTCAGATCCCTTGGTATTGATATGGTAACTTGTCTTGCTATACTGTGAGGACACCATGTTACACAAGATGCAAACTTAGCAGTTAACCCCAGTATTTACTGGGGTTGGAGACCACATCGTATAGCTAAACTCTGACAAAACCAGGGGCGCCATTTAAAAATATTTTAAACTCCTCAGTTTTGAAGCTCAAACACCAAATTTACCTTAACATGAGTGGAAACCATTCTAGCATCTTTGAACCTCTCCTATGCTTCACATTTTGCTCAGTCTGAGCCGTATCATTGGTCTCTTAATTAAGAAAACGAGGCCCTCAGAGCTGTAGATACTGTATTTTTAAGGGCTTTTATTTGTGACCTCCTGGATGAGTTGTCAATTTGCTCTTGGAACACCTTTGGAACTCTCCTTAGTACCAACCGAGCATTTTTTCTAAACTTCACAGCCTACCTTAGTGTTGTTACAAACATCCTTCCCATATAAATACATTCAATACAAATCAGGCTTTACAATTATTGTAACATCCACTATTGAGTATCAGTCATACCGTCAAAAACTGGTTTGAAGTAAATTTGGTGGACACCATCAGATTCAAACAAATTTCTTTAATTCATCGTCTCGTCAACACAACAATGACTTCACTCTTGGGAATATTCCTGCCATCCTAAGTCTGTGCCCCAATGAATGAAGGCAGATCTGAAAGCAAAGGTTTTTCCAAGCAGGAAATAAACAAGGTGTGGCTTTTAAGGTGACCCTTTACTTTGCACTACTCTGTAGTGATCTCAGTATGTCCATCTGTTTGACTATTTTTCTCTCTGTTGCATCAGAGCACAGCAATCCCCTCGCTGGCAAGTACATACACAAAAACGGGGTAGGTGACACTGGTTAGCCCTGCAAAGCCAAACACTGGTACCACTGGGTCAGTGAGTCCACCTGCACCAATCAAGGAGGCATCATATACGCGCACAAACAGGCGGTCTGGGGAGATTCTCCATATGTTACTCAAAGTCACACACCTATGTCATCGCGCATAGACAAATCTTTACACACACAAGTTCAGTGAAGGGTCACAAACATACGTGCTCCTCTCTCATTGTTTGACATTTGATCCAGACACTTAGCTCAAAAGCGCATCCTTGTATTTTTTGTTATTTCTCTCCTGTCCCTGAAGCATCCGTTATGTTTATGTTTGTTTTTGATCACGGATAAAATAATTGTGGTCGTTCCAAGACGGTTGTCATGGCGACCCAGAGGTTGATGCATGTTAATGGTGAGACTGAAAGCGGGAGATAAGATGTGGGCAGGGATGTGATCCGTGTTGTGTGACGTTCGGGGCCAACATATGTTCCTGTGTCCACATGTGACGAACGGACGACGAGGGGACGCTAAAGGGCCCAAAAAGAACAAGGCCCGGGATCAGACGTGGACGTTTACGAGTGCCGAAAAGGTGTGTGTGTGCTGGGGGAGCTGTGGGGGGTGCTATTTTAGTCCGGTTGTTGTCATGGAAACTGCAGCCTCACTACAAATGGAGACATCCAGAAACGCGTGGATCGCCGAACAAGGCCCGGGATCAGACGTGGACGTTTACGAGTGCCGAAAAGGTGTGTGTGTGCTGGGGGAGCTGTGGGGGGTGCTATTTTAGTCCGGTTGTTGTCATGGAAACTGCAGCCTCACTACAAATGGAGACATCCAGAAACGCGTGGATCGCCGAACAAATGATGTGTGTAAAGGCTCGGCATGAAGTTAAGCCATGGCCGTGCGACAATGTGCCATCGCAGTTGAAACCCACACAAACACACAAAAACGTCCCACCAAGCATGACAACTGTGGCGTCTTCTTCGTCGCAGGAGAAGAATATCAATGTAGAGGGGAGGTAGAGCAAGAAGGGCTGGAGCTGATTCGCTTAGTCTTTATGAAACTCTCCTCGCTCCCTTCATATTTACTCTTTCCTCATCCACCTTCACCTCTGTTTGTCTGCCATCCTTCCTCCCCGCTATCTCGCTCTCTCCAGTGCTCTGAAGGACAGAGGTATTCCCACATTTCTCCGCTGCTATAGCAACACTGCAGCAAGAACTGTGGAAAGAGAGGACGCAGCCAGGCAGGGATGAGGAGGAGGGGGAGGATGGAGATGTGGTGGAGGCTGTGGTGGGAAGGTGGGAATGGAGAAAGGAGAAGGGAGTGAAGGGGGGTGGGGGGTGCAGCAGCAGCCTAAGATGAGGAGATGTGTGAACAATGCTAAGGCTAATGGTAGCAGCAGTTGCTAAGTGTGAGTGAAGCTCCCCCCCACTCCCCTACTGTCGCACCAAGCACGGCGCAAACTCCCATGTTACACATGCCCTTCTTACAGCACTTAGCGCCAAGGAATATACGTGTTCTTTTTCTCTGCAGAACATGCAATTTCATTTATTTCCAGAGCGTCATCAATAAGTGGAAAGGACACAGACGAGGCTCCTCCTAGCTGGTGCATCTCTGTAAAAATGGGCAGTTTGGAATTTGAATGGCAACCTTCTTATTTTGCGGTGATTCAATCAGCCCATGCGGATGCGATGAGTCCAATGGCCCACAGGACGGAGATAAATCATAGGAGAATGCACACAGAGACCATTCAAAAGACCCGAGCTGTTTCATATTGATGTCATCATCCTCTTCTGTCAGGACCGAACACAATCTCATTACCTCTTCATATACATCGTAAGCTATTAGAATAAAGCTGTTTCCCACATAGAAAGATGTAAAGCAGGCCATAAAACTCATGTGCTCTGCAAGGAGCCCCCCCGTGTCCCCTTCATCCCTGTTTTCTACACCTTCTTGTGCTTAACGAGCTGTGCAAGAAATCTGATGCATTCTAACATATACTGAAATAATAAGGCTCTATCATCATACTGCAGCCATTTAAGAAGGCTCATACTTTGAGGTTCTACAAGCTGGACATTCTGCAGCACAGAATTTAAGCCTTCTCGGTAAAATGATCAGCTCTTAACGGCAAAATTGTCATTCAATATGGAAACAAAAGGTCATTTTATTGGGGCAAAGGAACTGAACATATTGAGGTACGTACAAAAATGCACTCTGATCCAATAATCGTGCCTTGAATGCATTCTTGTATTCTGTTATGCTTAATTTTAATATGAACACTGAAATCTGCCAGTTACTAAAAAAAAGATTAAAAAAAATTATTGTATTCTATGTTTGTTTTTTTTGTTTCTGTAAGTTGAATATGAATAATTTTTCTGACATGAGTTACTTTAATTAAAAAATGATTATTAACTCACACAAATTAAACCTAACCTAGCATGTGAATGGTTTCAAAACAACAACAGTAAGTAATTTTCCGCTTACAGATTCCTTGGATTGTCCCATCTCAACACTTTGAAGTCCCAAAAAATATTTATCCAAAGGTTTTTTTTTGTTTTTTTTTGGTAAATTGGAGATAGGTTGTTCTGACCATGGAAATCCTATCTGTGACCATTTTTCCTTAGGTCTTTTTTTCATTCTTGACTCATGAAAACTGATTCATGAAAACTGACATCAGGTAAACGAGTTTTTCAAAGTTTTAAATGATGTTCTTGGTCCTTTTCTGACCTCTTGGTTGAGTTGTAGGTATGATCTTGAGATAGGTTTGGTGTATTCTCAATATGTGTAAAACCAGCTTGACCCTAGCTAAGTGCTTGCCTTGGAAACGTTGACAACTCTTTCCAGGCTGCAATGATTTTATTCCTCAACTGTGCATAAGCATCTTTGTATCACGGCAAATTATATGGCTTATGAGGTTGTTTAGGCTTCTTAGTATCGTTAGACGGGTTCTCTAGAAGTCACTTCCAGCAACAACCATTCGTGGGTCTGGCCTGTAAAATAAACGTAGTTAATTGAAATGATTTCCCATGAGAGATCATTTTTTAAATGATGTTAGCTTTTTCATTTTATCAGATTATAAAGCTTATATTGATTATATATTTTTCTCAAAACTAAGACTTTTTTTAGAATTGAGAAAAAAAACACTTCCTTTTCCATACATCTAACTTGATTTTGATGATTTTAAAAGTTTGATTTTGAATCAAATAAGTAAAAACAGGATGGATCTGAAAGGGAGCAAATAAGTTTGCACTGCATTTCAATACAAATAAGGCTTTACAATTATTGTGACATCCACTATTGAGTCTCAGTCATACCGTCAAAAACTGGTCTGAGGTAAATTTGGTGGACCCCATCAGATTCAAACAAATTTCTTTAAACTCTTTATTAATTTGCTTTTTTAACGCTACAGGCCAAATGTAGGCACATTTGTTTACCTCTGAGCACAGCCAAAATTCATTTCTCAATTTGGAGCGAGTCGTCAAGCTAAACCGCAGCTTCATATTTCGTCTCTGTAATGACTCGTACCGGAGCTGAAACTATGATTGCCACTGAAGCATCAAGAAGTTAAGTGGGGTAAAAGTCTCTGCATAATTCATAGCAACATTAAAAGCAGAGAGTGCCACAACATTGACCAGGCAAAAGTAAAAACATTACCTCCCATCTGCAGTTATGGTAAATCGATACTCAAGTAAGTGTAATAATCTAATAAAAACATGAGTGCAGAGCCTGAGGAGTGCGTCTTGTGTAGGAGGAGATGCACAGGGGAACAATTTGCTCCATACCTCCTCCCAGTAAATACATGGATAGTGTCTATTTGTTAGGTAGGCTGGAAAGAAAATATTAATTGGAAAGTAATTACCTCAATAACTGCCACTTCTTTAGGCCAGACACTTTCTTTATATAACTGAGAGACAAACTCACTTTGGCACAGATTTTGTAAAACTGATTCCACCCACTAATTGATATTTTCACTGGGAAGTTATTTAATGTTTACCTTATGATTCAGCATTATGAGATTGGTTTTAGTCATAATATGAGAAAAGAACCTGTTTAATTTCAGTTAAAAAAAAACTTTTTAATCGATTTTCAAAGCTTCAGAGCAACGTTTTTCTCCCACATACATCCACTGTCTTTACCTGGCCCTGGAGGCGAGATTAGCCCTGGACAGATCACAGTCCGTCAGACACAACCACACTCTCATACCTAAGAGCAATTTAAAGAGACAGTCAGGTGTTTTTGGACTGTACGGAGGCGTGAGTACCAGGAATTAACCAATCCAGACACTGGGTGAACATGCAGAAAGTCCCCAGGGCAGGAATGGAACCCAGGACCGCCTTTTTGCAAGCCATCAGTGCTATCAAATGCCCCAGATGCAACGCAAAATGAGGTAATCGTAAACTTCTAGATCAAAGCATATTGATTAAGATGGCCTAATCAAGGTCCACAACACGTAATGACACAGAGGCGCTGCATTTAAATGAGCAAACATTGTACTGTAATAATTTTAGGCATATATAATCTTTCTTTACCTCCATCAAATATGATCTGCTTTGTCTTGGTTTCATCTAAGATCCGAATGTATTACAATCAAATTTGTGGTTGTGATGAGACCAAATGTTAAAAAATTTCCAGAGGTAGCTTTTGGAAATAAACCAATTCATGATTTAAACGAAAGAATAAACAATATCAATAATTCAACGTCATAGTAGCATGCCATCTATCTTTGGAAATAAAACTCGGCTGGATCATTTTTGTGTTGTTCTTAAACTCTCAATGCCAGTTCGTGTTTCTGTGGGAGTTTTGCTTTCATCTCGCCTCTCATCGTATCAACCAGGCGACTCTGTCTTTTCTTTGTTTTCATCCATGACTTCAGTCTTTGCAGATGCATTAAACATCCCATTCTCTTCAAAAGAAACTCTAAAGTGTGACAAAAAGAAAGGAAAGGGGGAAAAAAACAGTAAAAAAGGCTTTTGCACTCTTCCAGGTTCCTCGATGCGGGACCCCAGACTGTGACACCTAAGCTTCACAGCAGAGTTTATGTTGTTTCAGGTTCCCCACAGACTCTGCAGTCTGTCTTAGGCCAGAGGAGCCCGGGGAATCCCTGGAGAAAAACACAGCTGGGAGGTTTATTGAAACTGAAGGCACCGGGAAGAGGAGACGATTGTTCAGGCAAAGTGAAACTGTGGCGAACGACTGTACCACTGCCGAGCGAAGGGAGCCCCGGCTCTTCAGGGAGGAAGCCCGCAGTTGACAAAAACAAATCAGGCTCCCTTACTCTCTTCAGAACAAAAAGGGTTGACACTCCTTTGGGGGGATTCGAGTTAATTTATCCACCTCCACTGGATTACAGGTCTGTCCTGCTGCAGGGAAGGAAACTTCCTTTTTTTCCCCTTTGGAGATCATCTGTACTCATTTAAAATCACCTGGCCAATCTCACAAAAAATAACAAAAGTGAATAAAGTCTGTTTTCTTTTAGCATTTCTCTTATATTCTTAGAGAATATTAATGCTATTAGTTCTGTTGCGCAAACACACACAATTATTCACCAATACTGTACCAGGACTTCATAGGAGCAAAAGCCTTTTGAAGAGCGGTCAGAAAGGTATCAGTTTTAAAAGGTTTGTGAAAGTTAAGTTATAGTTTAATTATGATTCTTTCACCTGCTAGAAAAATGTCAGATCACAGTGAGTTTGTAAAAAAGCGAGCCATCTGTGCTAATCTGTGCTACTTGTTACCAGTTGGTTCTTGGTAGGAGTCACAATTGAAAACTGATAATTTTGTGCATGAAGTCATGTAAACATAGTTGCTTTAAGTCCTCATGGAAGCCTACTCACTGAACGTAACAGTTAAAGTTGGAAAATCTAAAGGTTTCGCATATTTCGCAAGGAAATTTACACAGGAGTGATGTGTCCCTGAGATACAAGCTAAAGGGACAGTAATAATCACTTATTACTAAAAAACGTTCAATATGCTTTCTGTGTGCAGCAGCATTCCATGTTTATGCACTAAAATATTAAAGTTTTTTTTTGGGAGTGGGGTGGGGGTGGGGGGTGGGGGTCTCTGGAGACCAGAGTACAAGGCAAGGACAATTACATTCAAGAAAATGACTTCACACAGTGTCCCCTCAGATATTTCAAAGCCAATCTACCAGCTGTAGGGCCCAAACGTTGTATCTAAACATATTAAATTTATGGTTATAGTCCACGGCTGATGCAATTCTTATGACACAAATCCCTTGAAGTTGTTTTGTAACACAGCCTCCAAAGTGGACATCTGTGAAAGTATGTGCAGATTTGCCTCACCTCGGGGGTTCAAAATAAGTTAAAATATGGAGCATGATAAAAACATGGCCGAGCGACACAGTGAGGCAAAGCACTCCAGCGCCATTATGACAGTCTTTTCAGAGTAAAGGAGCCGTAATGGGAAGTTGGAGAGACCTGGTTCCGGTGCGGGATTGCTTTTACGATACTCTTCCATGGGAAATGTCTGCCTACAGGAGGCGGTGTGTTTGTCTGATTGCATCACACATCACCTCTTTGGCACATTCACAACACATTGATTAACAAAAATGGCAAATGCATGTTACTGTACAATTATGCTAATGTGATATGACGGACCATTTGATCCATTAAAGCAGCTGTCACACTGTAGTGATTACAGGGTATATTAATGTTTTGCTGATTTTGTTAAAATAAAATTATACGTTTTTTTCTCAGTGACCACTCAGTGAAATACCCTGATAATCCTTCTCCTGTTAACAAAGATAAGCATGATAATTATTGTCACAGACACAACAAAACAACACCTTCTAGATTTATGCAAAAAAACAAATAGCTTAATTTAGACATGTATAGCAAGGACACCTGTTTTGATTTAACTTTCAGGCTCAGTTCTCTTCAACCATGTTCATAGTACTCATTAAGCATCATGTGACAGGATGCAGAGTGTCCTGCATCTGAAACATAAAATGGTGAGGAAAAACTAAATAGAACACATCATAACGTATTTATTTTATCCTATAGAGCTTGTTTCACTACCATCATGCGTCCCTTCGACCTTGTTAGATATTTTTCCAGTTTGGTTAGACGGCAAATTTCTGTAGGATGAAACCACAACAGTGAATTATGGTGGCATATGTTTCTAATTGCTGAGTAACTTCTTATGGCTGGCGGAAAATCGAGGCAAGCGGGGAAATAATTAGGCTGTCATTCACCGATGTGACAGTCGCAGAGGTGAGAGGACAACACGTCTTAATTTCGAAAGACCTGAAGATGTTCCAATTGTCCACCACATGGTTTTACTTAGATGAGTCTCTTATGTGGAAATAAAAAAAAACAAACATATAATGGCAATTCATAAAAACCCCAAGCGGATGTTAGTACCACATACAGGCAACAGCTGGATGCTTTAAAGCAATTCAATCTTTCAGCTCTTTAGAAGGAAGGACTGCTCTATTTCTTTTTTTCTTTTTTTTAGTCAAAGCGTTTTTGTTTGGTTTTTAAGGAATCATTTTATGAAACTGAAAAGCTTACCTTTACAGGAATTATAGGCCAGTCCATTTTCTTTTCTTGTGTTTTGATGTTTTGAGTTACCAGGGCCTATTTCAGTAAGTCTTTCTATTTTCTCCAGAACAATTAACATCATCTAAAGCATCCAGTTTAACCGACAGATGATAACTGATTGTCTAGAGGGTCGGTAGCTTATCTGCAACAAGACCCATCCAAACTGGATGCCACAAAAAGACGAGATTAGTTGTCATTAAGATGTGCAAAATAGCCTCAAAACAACCTCCATCTTTTTCTGCTCTCACACTGAATGATATTGAAAAACCCTAACCTTTAGTTGGATTGGCTTTATCCAGTCAGGGAAAAAAATCCTTGTAGTAAAATTCCTGGCACCCCTACTGTTAATACTTTGTAAAGAGTTCTGGGTCCTCCATTATAACTTAGGTTTATACGGTATTTTTTACCCTATTTAATTGTGTGATCTGAGACCCATTATGGCATCCACTCTAACCAAGCTTGAGTGTCGGGGTCATTTGAAAGAGAACCAAGTTCACAGCATTACAGATTCTCCGCTATACGTAACAGTGGGGATGAGGAGATGTTCCACAATCAGCAACAAGCCCCTATGGAAAAGTCTAAGGGTGCTTCACACCGAGGCTGTGAGGTCCAGTTTAAACGGCTTACTTGAAAGGTCAGCCACATTTAGTCAGGACCTAATAAGCAGACTTTGGTCAATTTGTAAACAAATTTCTTGTTTAAAAAAAACAACATGAAATCAAGCACAAAAACCCAAATCTGCAAGATGTATGTGTTTCACTAGGATTTGTTTTCACTCAGTTAAAATGGATGGATGTAAGTTTTTATCCTAACCAGTCGATCGATTCCCTCCTGATCGGTGATATTTTCTTTTCTATCCAGGGAGTTTGTTGTGTAAAACATTGGTTTTGTTGGTATACCTCCCAAAAAGCCAGACATCTTGTAGACAGCCCTGAATGTTGTCATGGAGACTTGGTGACTTCCCAATCATTTACACTCAGTGTCACTGGTTATCATTTAAAACAGCAAAACTAAAGGTTATGGACAAAAAATTAGAATATCCATGACATTCTGATCAACTTAAAGTAAAAAGTAAAATCTATAAAAATACTAACGTCCTTTATATTTTAACAACGCTGTGATGGATGCCACTGATGATTTTGAATCATTGTTTGTACTTTTTTCAAATTATCCAGTGTGACAGTTTTTTTTTTTTATTCATAAGGTTTGGGACATCTTTACCATAGGAGCCAAAAATCTGTTCTTGTTCGTCCATATTTAAATTAAAATCAAGCTGCTTGATTATATATTTGTTATTCACTTGTTTTTTGTAATATAACAAGTTCAGATAAAGGCAGCATGCTGCACCATGTTTTTCCAAGTTTAAGAAATATGATAACCATTATCTAAAATATTCGGGTCAATACACCCCTTACTAACCTCTGGTAAGTCCTCTGAAATCGAACATCAGAATCCTCAATGCATCCAGCACATCAATGGACTGGCCACATGTTAAATCTTAAGCTTTAATTTATTTATTTTATTTATTTCTCTTTTACATCTGTTTTGAGTCAACATTTGTACCCTGTTCACCAGATCTGATACTATGATACTAGCACCATTAATTATGTGCTCCTAATAAATACAAAAAAATCAGTTCCTTAGAAAATTTAGACTAATTAAAAAAAATAGATGTATTTGTATTTAGTCTAGGCTTATTTTACACAAATCCCTTCATCATTTTAGGAGGTCATCAATCTGTGCTTCTACTGATGTGTTTAGGAAGCCTGATTTGCTTTCTTTTCAGCCTTCAGCTCATGTGCATTATTGGCTTAAGACAATATGTGACATAATCTTTGCTTGGTTTGGGTCAAATTTGTTTAATGGCCAATTAAGCACACTGATAGTATGGCCATTCTAGCATGTATTAGTGCTTTTGGCAGTGTCGGCCTGCTTGAAAGACAAATCTTTGCATCTCTGCAAAGTTCCTCACTAGAGGAGGCTGAACAGCTCATTAGCCTGGAAAAAATGTTACTGGCAAAGGCCTAGATATGAAGTA
The DNA here is from genome assembly GCA_032876305.1 of Orestias chungarensis. Lineage (NCBI taxonomy): Eukaryota > Metazoa > Chordata > Actinopteri > Cyprinodontiformes > Cyprinodontidae > Orestias > Orestias chungarensis. The sequence continues at coordinate 663,610 of JAVLVB010000421.1, read as the reverse complement.
GACTAGATTCATTGTGGCTCTTAAAAGCCCTGACTCCAAACCCTTGAATGTTTTACAAACCTCTCTAGGCTGCACTTATCCTTGTAACGTGAACACATGTTTTTTTCTATAGTTCTTCCTTCCACTCAACTTTTCCTTAAAATGCTTTGATACATTGTTGTTTGAAAAGCCAATTTCTTTTACAATGAGCTCTTGTGGCTTACCCGCCTTGACGAGGGTGTTGTTAACTATCTGCTGGACAAATGTCAAATCAAAAGTCTTCTCAGTGTATCTTTGGGCCCCAAGATCCTCATAACAAATTGTCTGTGTAAAAAAATCCTTCACTTTTCCTAAAACCCTAATTTGGGGGTTTTCATTTGCCGTAACCAAAAGTAAGAACCAAAAATAAGAAATAAATGATTGGATATATGACACTCTGTGTGCAATAGTTCTTTAAATTCTTTACACTTTTGAGCCAATCTGTTGACAAAATAGAACTCTTATTGATATTTTGAAGTTTTTGCACCTGTACATCCACAAGTAAAGCCCAAAAATATCAAATTCTTATGTAAGCGATGAGTTATTGCACAGAAGCAGATGGGATTTCACATGTTTTTTAAAGATACTTTAGAGCAAAGAGTACACTGGCATTGAAGATGTTCCTTTCATAACCTCTATGGCAGGAAATTTATCACTTATATTTGACATACAAATGTCCCATTTTAGCATCATCAACATTATTACCATGACCTTTTGTCTCCCGTTACAGTTAGTAAAGTTTTTTTTTTCGTTTTTTTTTTCAGATAACATAAAACTTTTAAGCTTATGCTTCTGATATGACATTGTTAGCTAAAAACACTAAATCCCAGGGAGCGCTGCAAAAAAAGCCACAAACGTATCGACGGAGCTCTGGATTGAAAAGTCACCAGTTCAATTTGAGCTCAATTGCAACAAACAGTTTGGTACCTGTTTAAAAATATAAGTATATATTTTATTCAAATCCTTTTTTTTTCAATTTTGCTTTCATTCATAATCATCTGGACAGTAATCTGAAAAAATAATCATGGGAGAAGCAAGATGACTAATTTCAGACTAAATCGCCTTCATAAAAACATTTATTTTCTAGAACCAATAGCGTCTGTGACCCATGTATGGGAGAGTGACTAAAAGCCTGTCTGAACAGCATTACAAAACAGATGGCCCCTATCATTACCAGGGTGACTAATGGCTAAACCTCAAAACCATACATTCAGTCCAGGTTTAGCACAGGAGGGACTGCATAATGTCTCGCTGCTTATTCGTGTGGTTGCCATACTGACCTGCCACAACCCAATATATGATTGATTTATTTCACACGTAATGACACATGGCTAGACAACTGTACACATTATATCAAACTAACAAAAATAAAGTAATACATAGTTGAAACGCAAGAAGCGTAAATGGCATTTAACATATGAAAGTTACACTGTAAAAATGTGGATCTTACAATTGTCATACAACCAGACATTATTTATTAATATACTGTACATTTTTCAGTCACTCCAATCATCCTTATATGGATGCGTAATCCCTTTTCTTAAATGCTGCTGAAGATGTCTAATCGTCATCATGGCAGCATTTTGCTGCGTGAGAACAGAGGTCATATCAAATTCCAGCCTAAAAGCAATCACCTGGCTACTGATCGGATTCAAATAACACAATGTTGATACTTTTATCCATACAGGCCTTTGCTTTGAATTAATTTATCATACTATTGAAACAGCAATTTTACCATCATTCGATGCTGGCATTTATGTGTCAGAATTAATCAGTTAAAATACCACGTAGCTGGCTTTTACAAAATACATAATACACTCTCAAAACACAAAAGGTTCTTAATGATTATTATTACTGAAACAACAGATGAAAGTTTATCAAACAGTGATCTGCGTTTGCCGTTCTACAACCTAAAGCCAATTGAAAGATTCACAATGAGTGTTGTTGCAATTGAGCCCTTATGTTTCTGAGAAGTAGCCAAATTGAAAACATAACAAATCCACCTGTAACCGCCCCTGATTATACACAAAGGAGAAACAAACTATACCGGCTCATACATCCATCCCAAAATATGTCTGCATTGGAGTCTGCAATGATACATATTTAGATGAAAATATATTTATATTATTTGTGGATTTTCACAGTATTTTGTACTGCACTGTACCTTTTTGTCCATCTATTATGCCTACATAATTTTCACCTTGAGGGAGTCTGTTGAGTCACTTGAGAGAGTGTGTCTCATGTATTTCTTCTTCTTGTGGAAGAAAAATGTCTCTTGTATTTTACTCTGAAACATCTCCATTCTGCAGTGTGGTAAGTGCTGTGCGTATCTTTCATCTCTGCTGGCCAACAACAACTGGGGTACTGAATTACTCTGACAGACTAGTTTCTTTTTTCCTATGAGAATACAGCTTGTAGAAACTGCAAAAAACATTTGCTTTGGCACAGATTTACATTGTAGCAATGGTCACTCCTTGATCTCCATAGCCATGGCCGTTTCTACAAACACAGTTGGGCCATTGTGGTAATCCTTGGCTCAGTACACCATCACGGAAAAGTCTATGTGTTTGTCTATTGCCGTGTCAGTCTATCCTCTCTCCTGGTATAAAGTCAATGCACTCTAGTGTCTTATCATTCCACACGTAAACCCGACATCAATTCCCTCTCTGTCTTTTAGTCTTGCCCGCTCTCCCTCACTTCACTCACTTTTGCTTTTAGATCTGGGTCTCTTGGACATTTTCCTTGGAGCTCCCCTTGAAGAGCAGCGGTTCCATTTGGGGGTTTTGGTTTTGCCCCATAAAACCCTTGATCGATCCATGTAAACCCATCGTTGGCATTGGGAGAGACATCGGCAGTGGTGGGGACATGGAGCTGGTATTGGTGCCGTTGCCTGATGCGGAAAGCAAATTTGATGTACCAATTGGGACTGATGTACAGGAGATAGGGTTATCCTGGTGGCCATGTTGCTTCTTGCTGTTGAGGATTCCACCCGGTCCCATCCCTTCAGTAATACTGAGACCCATCACATTGTTGTTGAAATGATGTGTCTTGTAGTAATGGTTGAGGGTATCTGTGCGACCAATGTTGGGAAGGTTCACTACTTCCGGGTGATGTATTCTTAAGGTTCCCTCAGCACCACTGCCAGAATTTATCGTTGAACCACCAGAGATTCCACTTCCAGCCCCAGCTCCAACTTCATCCTCAACATTGACAATCTCAATTGCTCTGGCCGGACCATGGTGTTTGTGTAGTTGGTGCTGCTTACGGAGTTTGTAGAAGACTACAAGCATTACAGCTGCCATAAAAGTAATGGCCACAAAGCAACCAATAATGATCTTTGTTGTTTTCATTACATCGTCTATGTGTGGAATGTTCTTTAGAGTTACTGCATTTTCAGTAGCTCTGGGTGACAGCGAAGACAAAGAAGAAAGAGATGGTGATATAGTGATGCCAGATAGGCTGTCTACACCTCTTTGACCAGTAGGCTTAGGGGAACCAACAAAGGTCTCATTCACATATTGTCTCGCTGAGTTTTCTTCCTCTCTTGGCTCTACTGATTCAACTGTGACAGTAGTGAAATAGGTGTAACTGTTACTAGGGTCAGAAGCAGACACGTTGAGCACAGCGGTTGCAGTAGTATTTCCAGCAGAGTTGGTTACCATGCAGGTATACTGCCCCGTGTCCTGCACAGTAACATTTGTGAAGTTCAGTGTTCCGTCATGAAGCACTGAGATCCTAACTCGGTATGATCCATGTGTCATCAGAGTGCCATTTGGGGTAAGCCAGTTCACAGAGGTCATTGAGGTTCCAGTACGACATTTCAGCTCTGCGGCCATTCCTTCAGTCACATTCAAATCAGTGGGTGGCTCCACAATTACTGGAGCATAGCAGACAAAGTGGGTCTGGTCCAGTTCTCCAATGTACTTCCCTTTCAGGCCTGGTGGGGCATGGCAACGAGCACAACAAGTGGTGTTACTTGGAACTGTTTCTTTTAGCCACCAGCTGAGCCACAGGACATCACAGTTGCAAACCCAAGGATTATGGTTAAGGTGTACCCTCTCCAGCTGGTGCAAAGGGGTGAAAAGATCATGGGGCAGAGAATGCAGAGAATTGTGAGAGAGATTGAGTTCCTCTAAGTTCTTGAGATCGTCAAAAGCATTACGTTCAATGACAGAAACCCTGGAGTGCATCAGCCAAAGCTTTCGAAGTGACACCAGTCCCTGAAATGATCCAGGACGGACGATCCCCAGCTGATTTCCTGATAACTCCAACTCCTCAAGTCGTACAAGTGGGGTAAGGTTAGGTATGTCCTTTAAGCCACACATGCCAAGATTTAAAAACCGCAAATTTACCAAACCTTCGAAGGCAGCCTCTGAGATGAAATCCAACTTCCTGAGTTCCCCCAGATCCAGACGTCTTAATGAGGGAACCCGATTAAATGCAAAGGCCGGCAGCGTTTCAATAGGGTTGTTTCTTAGCCATAGTTCTCGTAGTTTGCTCAGGTACTCAAAAGCTTGAGTTGGTACAACCGTAAGACGGTTGTCAAAAAGCTCCAGTGTGTTGAGGTTGGGAAGGCCATTGAAAGCTCCCACTTCAATCTGCCGGATATGGTTCTTGGACAGCTGAAGAATTTCTAGATGCCGCAAATGCTTGAATGTGTCAGACTTGATCACCTTGTGGAAACAAACAAAACAAAAAGGAACATATTGTTGCAACATCAGACTTATTGTACTCAAAGTGCATCATTTGATTGTACTTTTGAAGGTCAAACCATTTTTACCTGAATTGTGTTCTCTTGTAGATTGAGGTATCTTGTGTTTTCTGAAATGTTGTCTGGGATTTGATCCAAACTCTTCCTTGTACAGATAACCCGGCTTGCCTGGTTGGAGCAGGTGCAGGGGTTAGGACATGGCGGTGCTGCCTCTGTCAGCTGGGGTCCATGGTGGTGAAACCACAAAAGGAGCTGAACCAACCAGAGGTGGGGGAAAGGGGTGCAGGGGCTGGTCACCATGACAAGACGCATGGCAGCTGAGTCATGACCCACCCCTAGTGCTGTAATATCGATTAGTCACCTCTAAAAGGGTAAGTTAGGTGCTTCTGTAGACATTCATGGTTTTATCTATTTTTTATGTAGGGTCAGAAACTTAAAATGTAGGATGTTACACTAACAACTGGCAAGTAAAGCTACTTATTTCACTTTGCTCATAATTTCTTTGGAATCAGAGTTGAATTGTCACAATTCAACTGAAAGAAGTTCTGTACTTCTGCTGCCATAACATTTAACAAAATAGCTATCAAGTTAAGGGGTAGACGTCCTCCAGAAACCACTGTTGCTGCAGAGGTTGTTGTTTCTTACTGTGAAAAAAAAGAATCACATAAATAAAACAGAGGAGGTAAGTGCACAGAACAATAGTTTTAGCATTAATCTAGATGCAAGTTTTTCAAATACCAGGCTTAAATCATTATTTATTACTGTGTCATAAGTATTACCTTATTTGGCAATTGCTTCTAACTGGGAAATTTGTTTTTAGCCATTTTCTTGGGATGGGATTGATCAAAAATTAAAAAAATGTTCATATGGATCCCAGGTATATTCATTAATAACAGATGTACACAATATGAAAAATTATATCATTATATCAAAGAGTGTAATACTTTAACAAATCAACAAAGCCATATAAGAAAATAAATAGTTTTTTTTTTAATATTTACTTATAGTTATACGGCAAACCTAAAAAGTTCAGTTCTCATTTTTTATTTTCATTGTTACTCTATTTTATCTTAGATGTCTTTCGACAATTGAATAGTAGAAAAGTTTTCATGTTTCCAGAAATCAATTTGTTTGATATATCTTAGTTCCAAAGTTCAGTTGTCAAGAGCTTCTATCCTGGACTTTTAGATGCTTCCCTGCTTAAAAACACTTGAATGTAATGAATGTCTCATTATAAGGGAATTCAGCCATTTCATTTGGGCATGTTCAAGAAGGGATATATCTAAAAGTTTCAAGATGGTAGCTCTGGACTTGGACTTTTTTTACATAAATACGTTGCCCTGTTTAAACATAAGCACCTTAAAGGATAAAAAAATAAAGCATATATTTAAAGAAAAATATTAAAGAAGCATGATCTGGACAAGGGAATTCATTGCATACATTCAATCATTGGCCCCTAGCATAGCTTAGCATTTGAAACAAGAATGTATGTGATGTCACCATTTTATTTTTGTTATTAGTGTGAAATAACTAACACTAGGCATTCTAGTTCAGAGCAGATGCTGTGTGCAATGTGCTGCAACCAGGTTCTTCAAATATGTCTGTCAAACAAAATGAAAAATATCAGATTATGAAAAATGCGCAAAGTATTAAGAAACATACATATTTTCTATTTGAAAAGGGAGGGTTTACAAAGGTGCAGTGTGTCATTGCAATATGTGTTTAGAAGGGTGACGAAAACATTTATCGACAGAAATGGATCAGCAGACTCTCTATATTTAGAAATCCCTCGGCTGTTTGTGCTGTAATGATTCGATAGATAAAGTGCTCATTGTTTACTCCAACGCCTCATGCTTGACACTGTGACTTTAATGGTCACACGGCTGCAGTGTGATAATTAGGGATTAGTATCTAACAACCATTGGCTTTCATCATCTGTATATTGTTATTTATTATGATTAAAAGAAGAATATTTGTGCCATTACATCTGGCTCCTTGAATAAGCTGGGGTTCTTTCATCAGTATCCATGCATAGCCAGTTTTCAGCATCTGCTTTCCTGTGTAGCAGCAATGCATTCACTACTAGGAACACGGTTGCTGTGGCAACCTGCTCACTCACCATCTTGTGTTTTTACTGTCCAGTCGCCCTATTCAACGTTACTGCGTTTAGCTGAGCTTGATGAAGCTCTGCAAAACAGACCACCAGCACCTATTTGGTCAAAATCACCTGATATCTGCCTTAATTGTTATCTGTTATAATGGAGGACAGGAAAAAAAGGAGTTCTGGTCAGAGGCTACAGATGCAGACGAGAACTGCCTCTAAATCTGATCATTCTGAACCTTGGCCTTCAATAAGTGAAAAGGAAGGCGATCTGGCATCTCTATGAGGTCTGAGGTTGAAGTCAAGATGAGTCATTATTGAAAGTATAGTTCTCACAAGTGATAACGCAGCTTTTATAAAAGCTCATATAGAAAAGTGTGATAAAAATAGGCCTTTTCAGATGCGGTGCACATCCCACATCCTCTCCTCGATACACACAGAAACGTACAGACATCCATATCTATTCTATTTTAACGTCACTGTATGAAGCACTATTACGTAGAAACATTTTAAGGTGTTATTTACATATTTCCCTCCTACTCTCCTCTAGCAGGAATATGTAATTGGATAGCACACCTGAATGAAGGTAAAGCTGTAAAATATCTCTTTAAAATCAAAGGATTATGGATGGGGGTTGTATTGTTACAGTGACTCATGGAAGCATCAAAACATCATTAATATTCAACCAGTTACAGAACACCAGTTCTCCCAGGACCAAAAAGGGTGTTTTTGCAAGAGAGACAGGGTCAAACATTAGAAAAGGCTTACAGGGGAAGAAGGCTAGGGGCATCAATGTTTTATGGCTCTGATATTTATTTATTTTTAATTAATGGATGTTTTACTAACATGTTAGTCAAATTTTCATATAGATAATTATCCAAACTATTTTGGAAAGCATGTTGTGTTATCCTCAACTAAAACTAAACCCATCAAGAATTTCTGACATAACAGCAAGCCTAGGCCACCTGGTCCACACCTCCATCTTTGTGCATAACACCAACTAAGTTACATTGCCACCTGTAGGACTAGCCTTACTCATATCATAAACAACATTTCCATAATTTATGCCATAATCTTAAGTAAACTTTCCTGTGGATTTTGATGTATATTTAACTGTGATGGATAACTATATTAATCTCTGTATTGTCTATGCCTTCATATGCAAACAGGTCTATCAGAACAGAGACAGACTTGTTAATATACTATGCAGGTTTGTGAGCCCTGGGAGAAAGTCAGAGTACCCAGAGATGACCTATGCTTTCAAAGATATGAAGGCATAAAGATCCCGGGCCAGGATTCAAACCCAGATCTTTCCTGTTGCAAGGCAACAGTGATAACCACTGTTTCACAATTTAGCCTTTATAATGCACAGTTTCCATGGGGACTGACTATTATACCTTCACTGTACCAGCTTTGGCAATAAAGTAATACATTTTTAAAAAATATAGTAAAATAAACCCTTTTCTTTAGAGAAGGTCATTTAGTCGGATTCTCTTTCTGTTTTTTTGTTTTGTTTTTTTTGTCCAAAAACAGTCTTGTGACAAAGGATGAAACTGCTTACATAGACACCTGTTGACTTGACCTCCCATCCTAAAATTTTCCACTACAGCCGCATGAGATCAACAGCATCTGTTCTTTAATATTTAGAAAAATCACTTCTCCTCCGATTTGAGGACCATTAAAGCCTGGCCTTCATACTCCACCCCTGGTGTTATGTATGGCAGTTATTTTTTTACTTTCGCTCAGACGTATTTCTCTCCTTGGACCTATAGCTGTTTTTAACATGTCAAAAACAGATTGCAACCATGTAGATATCGATTATTGGATCTGATTCGATGGCGAGCGCTGGGGTCGTTGAAAGACAAATTATCATTAGGATGCTGACCAACTGCTTCAAAAAACAATCACGTCGTCTTAAGCATGTGGTTCAAATCACAAAAGATCTTCTTAAGGTTTATAAAGAGGAAACCTAAAAACATAAAAATAAAACATAAAGGCTGAGACCTGTACCAACGGCACATCATGTATTTACAAATGATGTAGAAGCGCACAAAGCTGCACAGGTGCAGCAGGGCCAACATCATCTACTGTAACTATGACAACGCTAGATTGATTCAGGACGTGGGAATCGAGGTAGGATAGGGCGCATTCCCAGCAGCATCCTATAAAAACAGAAAAAAACAAGATTTCCTCAGGTCTTCTGTCTGATGAAAACGTTTTTTTTTTCTTATTACACGTGAGATGGAAACTATAATAACCCAAAGTAATAGTCATAAAAAAAGACTTTAAATGGAGTGTTTTCTGCAGTGCCTCTTCTAATCTGAGCTGTCGCCTCATCATATAGCCGCCAGCTTCATATCTCCTTACAATAGCACAGAATGGCCTTATTCATCCGCAGCTGCGCTCACTGCGCGGCGCACCTTCTCGCGAAAGCAATTGAAATTCTGAATAGGCCTAATTCTGCACATGCTGCATTACAAAATGGCTTGCATCCACTCTCTGACAACGCGACTGCACCCACTATCTACATAAACCTCGTTGGTTTTACAGAAAACAACAGAAAGAAAAGCAGGCCCAGTGCGCGCGCGTGTGCGCGCTTACATAAGGGACTGTATCATTTGATTAGACGATCAAATAGTATGAATTATTTACCATAAATGCTATGCATCTTTAACCTTTTGGGGTATTTTTCCATCTGATGACTGATTCCAACATCCGTCCATATAAACAACACATCCTTGCGGAGACCATCCTGGTCTCTTTTTACCTGTAAGTCTAATCAAAGCATAAAACGTTACATACCTTTAATGTTCGGCGTCTGCATGCGGCGTAATGTCTGCGTCCCGCTCTCCCTTCCGTGCCCCCTATGCGAGCGTGCCTTTTTTTTTTCTTCCCACACCCCCCCCCCCCTCCACGACTTCGCTATCTGTCTCTCCTTGTCTCTCCCCTAAATTGATTCGCTTGTTTCCTCGGCTGTGAGCTGGCTCTTGTTCTTGTAAGCCAGATCCGCAGCGCCAACGCAACGAAGGGGGGGCTACAGTGCTGGCAGGTTAAAGATGAACACAGTCCACACACAGGGAGGGGGGTGGATGGGGGAGAGAGAGGAAGAGAGAAATAAGAGATCAGATTACCGGCCGATGGAGAAAATGATGTTATAATTGTCACAATTAGGGAACGAGGTCGGAGACGAGCGCATCCATGCGTCTCATCCTTGGAGAGGACGCTGCCTGCTGGGTAGAGCCGTTTGCGTCCAGCATCAGCGGCTCTTTAGGCGCATTCCGTATGTTTGGCACTGAATCCCACTAAGGCGCAATTGGAGGTGGGAATATGTGGCCGCGTTCGTCTGACGCTTGGAGCATTAATCAAAGAGAAATGTGTTTTTTTATTATCAGTATTTCACTGTGCTGCTTTGATCTCGCATATCTGCTGCAACATTAGATTTGTGCAGCTGTACCGTAACATATTTTTAATATGACACAGCAGCACTGAAATATCAGTGGGACACTATGAGTCAGTGTTACTGCAGATAAGATGAGGTCTTAGGTCTTAGTTAGGAGTTTTTACTTTCATCTAGACTTCGTCAGTAACAATTGGTATTTGCTCCTGGTTGAGGTTTTGCAGGGCATGCTTCATTTTAACATATTACCACAAACTAAATGTATGATTTTTTTTGTTTTGTTTTGTGTCATTGTTTCTGTTTTGCTACAGTAAAAAACACAACGTTGTGAAACATTTGTGAAATGGAATCAAAAAACAAGCCATTGTCTTTATGACTCCCATGCACTTGTATTTACTTAAACCCCATAAATAGAGTCCAGTACAACTAACTGGTTTAGGATGAGGGGTACAGTGTAGAACAAGCTGTATGTGATTTACCTCTACATACTGTAGGTCTACAGCGCAAACGTTTATGTTGGGAAAACTAACATCACCCTTAAAAAACCATCCCTATGGAGAGGCATGGGAGCGCCAGCATTATGCAGATGCTGAGAGCAGAAAAGAAGTTTAGAGCTCAATTGACATGGAAGCTCTGGAAGAAGACATTTCAGAAGCTAGAGAGGATATACTGTTTTAAATAATTAGATAAATCTCTGAGTGGCATGCATCTTTGTTTTTTTACCCTTAACTTTAATGATAGTCATGAATAAAATCCAGAAGGTACTGGATCATCAAACTGTACTGTGTAGGCGTATTATGCAAAGTTTACCTTTAATTGAAATCTAACATTAGCCTTACCATATCCTCCCTATAGTAAAACATGGTAGTGGCAGCATTATGCTGTGGGGTTGATATTTTTTTTCCAGTAACACTATTTTGATTTTGATAGCTAAAGCTCAAACAATGAAAAAGCACCTGGTTTTGCACCCATTTACCCTGATGCCCCAAAAGAAAATCCAAACGTGACCTAATTAGTGAAAGTGGTATACTGGCACCTAATTGTATCTTCATATAATTGCAGCTGCTCTGTGGAGGATTCAGAGGTTTTATTTAAAAAAACACACACAAAACATGATGAATATCAAGGAACACAGTCATTCTACTTTATGGAAAACTACGACAAACAAAGTGGTGGGAGTATCATGCTGTGGGGTGTTCGGCAGGGACAGGAAAGTTAGTCAGAGCCTTTGAGCAGGATGGATAAGTGACACATGGGACAATCCTGATGACCGTGTTAGAGGCTACAACGCACTGGAGACTGGGAAAGCTTTCACCACAGCTACAATAGAACAATGAATCCATTAAAAAACTCTGTATCAAAACTTGAAAATGTATGTTTACGGACACATTCCTTGAAATCTCACTCAATTTGAAGTAGTTTGGAACTAAAGAATACGTAAAAACTATTTTGCCTGATATATCTTATATCACTGAGGAGTTGTAGCTGTAATTGGAGCAAGTTCTACAAACGACTGACTCAGGAGGGCTTAAAACAAATGCACACACAGCCTATTTTTATTTAGAGCTTCAAAAACCATGAATCATTTCCCTTCCACTTTACAATTATGCACTACTTTGTGCCGCTCCATCTTACAGTTCCAATAAAACACATAGGAGTTTGCAGTAGATGTGTATGCTTATGTTCATAATGGATGCCCAATGCTAGCGTATGCATCTCAGTAATGGCCAGCTAACATTAAATCTTGCTAACTAATGATGTATGTTTTTCTGCAGACTTTGCATATGTCTAGTTCTACAATAAATGTAATGCTGTAAGTAAACAGGGCAGACACTGTGTTTACTTGTTGTCAGCATCCAGACGAAAACAGTAAAAAGTCGGTCACTCTCATGAGCTTTTCACATGACTAAAAAAAAAAAAAAACACACAATATTTCTGAGCGTTGCTAAAGTGCATACAGGACGGATTTTGTAAGCATCTCCCAGAAGCCATCAGCGGACTTCTGCATGTTTTAATTAGTTAAAGGACTACCAGCGAGTTATAGGCCAACAGAGAAGCTTCAGTCCATAAAGAGATGCCACTCCTGCGTCAGTGAGTGGCCTCCTTCTATTGATCTTTGTCATGCATGTGTCCACATGTGTGGAGAGCCTTCGGTTTAAGTCTTAGTTCAAAGGAGCAGAAGCTTTTTTTTTTATAGCTGTTCATCACAGTTTGTGGGTAAAAATAAATCTGTGCACATCTTTGCTCAGTCTCAGCACACACTAAAGGTCAAAGGACGGAAAAGGCCATTGATGCTTCAGAAAGACCCCCAAGAGATACACTCTCTCTCCTCCTCTCCATCTCTCCATCGTTCATATGCAACCCCCCCCCCCCCCCTCTCTGTGAATGCCGTAGCGACCATTGTCCTCCATCCCCTTGCTTTTGCTGAAAGCTGCACAGCAATGAGGTCTCTGTGCCTTTTGCCTCTCTCTTCCTCTACCCTCCCCCCCCTTCGACTGGCTCCCTCACTCTCACTCTCTACCTCTTACTCTTTTCCTCTCTCTTTCTCCCTCTATCTCTCCCCCTCTATTAAATTTCCAGTCACACAGTGGTGCAGAGGATATTCCCCCTTTCCCTGTTCTCCTACCCCCCCCCCCTTCTCTTTCCTTGTTCTTTCTCTCAGTCATGGTAAAAATCTTCACCTATCCAGTCCTCTGGTCCAAACTGCCTTTCAGCGTTTTTTCTGCCACTCGTTTCCTCTGTCTGTACATCTTTTTGCCTTCCGCACCATTTAAAACGATTCCATGCCAAACCCGCCCTGCGACTCTGCTCCCCTTCCTACCCCTCTTTCCACTCTGTGTCCTCTCTGTGTCATTGCACATTGAATCTGATATCCCTCTTATGGATGTATAGCATGCTTGTGTGTGAGCGGGAGCACTGGATAGGAGCAAGACAGAAGGGAATGCGTTTCTGCACAGTAAATGAACAAACACTCACTGGCGTATTGCTTGTATCATCAGTACAGCACGGGTCTTGGAGTAGAAATATAGGGAAGATAGCTAATCCCACAATCCATGGGATGAGTGCACTGCATTTCCAATACAAACCTAAACCCTATAAACTCTTAATGCTGTGTTAGGAAGCCACAGGGGAGAAGAAGAGGAGGGTGATGTGGATTTGGCAGCAACATGCTAGCAACAAGACATATGTGGCATGCTGATAGCACAAGAGAGGTGCAGCTCTCACCGAGGAGAAGCTTTGGAACAGAGCTGGTACCCATCCATCAATCAGTTAGCTACAACCCCCAATCCAAAACTGGGCGACGCACTTCAAAGTCTACATCTGTGGCTAATTCTTGTAGGAGATGCTTGTTGAGGGAAGAGTCTTAAGCTCCAGTTAATGGCCCTAACCTCCTAATTGGGATTCTGAACTAAGTGATTTATTTTTGGTGGGTATTTTTAGAGTTTCGGTCGAAAATGTTGGGTTGAGTTATGTCCAAAGGAATAAAATAGATACAAGAGAGAGCTTCAACTTATTCTCAGTGACATCCGTTAGCCTGTGTATGCGTGTGACAGAGAGAGAGTGGAGAGAAAAGAGAGTGAAAAATCCGAGTGTCACAGTATCTTAGCAACTGCCTCCATCTCCTTGGAGACAAGAACTGACATCATTTCCTGTCTGCGAGAACTCACTTTGAGTTTGTACACGGTGTGTTTGTGCACATGGTTGTATATGCTTGGATGTGTGGGTGTTTGTATGTGTGCCAGGGATTCCAAGTAAATATGCAGGTGTGCGGCCTTATACGCAGAGATGGAAAACCAAGAGCGGCCTGGAGTTTGGAAAAAAGTGTACCAGTGCTGCTGTTTGGTGTAAACAGAAAACAACAGAAACTGTTCTCAATAATTCTTGGCCCTGTGACGTGTTTTCCAGGAATTAGGCTTTAGCTTCAGGTTAGATAGATCTCTCGTTCTTTGTTTACGGCATATGGTCTCATCCTCAGAGGAAATAAAGACAATGTTTTGTTCTGTATCTTCTTTTTTTATGTGTTGGACATACGTAAGGCCTCTGCAAACTTTGTTCATTTCTACACATTTTATGTTTATGCTCAGGTCAACTATTAAAGCTGCTGCTATTGTGACTAAAGGCAAAGCTTTGACTGCCATCTTGTGAGCAACAACGGGAACTGCAGCTCTGGTTAAACCGTTAAATTAGGCGTAGACCAGGAGGTCAACTCGAGTCCCCAGCAAGTTTAGATGTGTGTATAGTCAAATAAAACGGAGACAATGCCTCCATTGACTCCTATGTTCCTTAGATTTAAGTATGTTAAACCAGACTGACGTCTGACACCTAAATTTATTGAATCAGAAATTGTTTGTATAAGGTAGAATATACCAACTTTGTCCATTTCTGGGGATATTTTTATTTATGTTCAGCCATCACGACTGACATTTTCTGGCTTTTTAGTTATTAGGTCCAAGTGTTCTAGTCTTACAAGTCCTCCCCTTAAATGTAAGTATTGTGTTTCTAAAATGGCCTTTCCTCCCCCAACACCTACACTGCCACCACCATGCTTCAAAGTAGGGATTATTTTTTTAGCAACACATAGATCTGTAAAATCCTCTGTATGGAATTAAAGGTTTATTTCCTGTTTTTTAATTGCTGTTGTGAGATTCTTTAAAGCATTGTTGTGTTTTTCTCTTTACAACAAACATTCTAAATAATCATTTTTATGAGAATTTCCTATTGTCGGTCCAGTTTGGTGGCAGCAAACATCGGATTTTAACATAAAGCCTTGACTGGCGAACAACAAGCTGAACTGCAGCCACTCTACCTGCTCTAAGTATTCTTGCTTTGTATATATTTGTATCTGCACTTTTTCTTCTTGAAATCCTCGGCTAGAGGCAAAGACAGAATTTCATTGTACAATGGAACTTTGTTTATTAGGTGGAATAATAAACTTGAAAATACTGTATAGAAAGTACTAATCCCCGCATTTTTCTGCTATAGAAATCTGAAGAAACAAAACTATTATGCCAAAGAACAATCGATAGCAAAAAAATGTTGCAGTTGTCTGTCAGAGCTTTAAATAATTTTTTCTTCTGTATCATCTGGCTAAGTGTGATTGCAAATTACAAATATTATATTTAACTGCATGAACCTCAAAGATACTACCATTTTGAAATGATGAAGAAACTGAGGCTGATGGTCAGATAAGCAAATTCTCTGATTATTTGTTATCAAAAACTGAATGTCCCATGTGGCCATCCATGTCAAAATGAGTAATACCATTTTTTTCACTGCATGGGGTGCATTATAGCAGAGAACTGTTACAATTAATTGAACAGGGGCATCCAAAGTGAATTACTTTGTGAATACTATTTCAAGAATGGTATAAATTTGGGGATTAATGTAAATACAGAGCTTTGTGTTTTACTTAGAAGTCAAATTACAACCAGAAAATGACTCTAATGTAGAGTCTTTACTGGTGGATGTCTCTTTAAGATTAGGGAAAGAGTGCTAATTTCTCCTGCAAGGAGAACTTTTTTTTGATAAAGCTTATGTCCATCTGTTAAAGGGGAGTTCTTCCTCTCCCCTGTCGCTACATGCATGCTCACAGAAAGGGATTGCTGTGAAGTCAACAATGCAAAGCAAGGCATTATCTACCGTCTCTACATGCCGGACCAGGAGGAGCAAATGCTGAAAGTCAGTAACTCGATGTAACCTGCTAAATCTTCTCAGCTAAAGCCTTTTCACCTAATTTGAAAAATGAACTAAACTTACGCAAGTAAATTAGAAATATATGTATTATTTGATTAAATTTTGCTTTTTGTTTTTTTGTAAAGTACTTTGAGATGATGTTCTCTGAATTGGGGCTCTATGAATAAACTGAATTGAATTGAACTGACTTTGGTCTATGTGACAAAAACATTTGGACACCTGTCAATAATAATAATAATAATAATAATAATAATAATAGCACAAACTTTTTAAGGAGAATGTAATATGTGAGATTACGTTTGCCAAAGAATTTGGGGTACATTTCAAAAGTCCTTTATTCTCAAAGCAACTGCCAACTCGGCCCCCAGCTTAACTGCAGTGTTGTCCACGCTCCTTTTGTTTGGTAAGTTTGGATCGTAAGTGTGATGCATCACCACCAGAATTACTTTGCTGCTTTCTTTGACATAAAGAGAAAGTGTGAGACATGCAGGACAATACATTATACATTATATCATAATGTGATGTAATAAAATGATCAATACTTACCTGACATGGAGGATAATGCAGACTGAATATCTGTCTCGAATCGGCTAACGATTGGGCAGAGGACCAATGTGTAATCGCTCAACTTTGGGTTGGGTTCAATTTTTGCTCCTCTTATATGAAGTCTTTTCAATATTTCTTCATGAGAATCTAAGGTGTTCCCGACAACGTGTGAGAAAATCTTAACCAATTTAAAATAAGAGGAACAGTCAAATCTCAGTTTATTTGATTCAGCATTTTTTTTCTGTTCTAATTAATTCAAATAGTTTATCCTTAAAAAAAAAGATAAGCAAAGAAAGAAACATCGCAAATCATCTAGTCTTCTCAAAAACAATGTTGAATGCATCCTTTGAAGGAGATGACAATCAGAATTCCTCGTTTATTTTTAGTTAACAATTTGTGATAACTAATTTTTACAGTGTCTCACCAGTATATTAACTTCTTCTGAACATCTGAAAAATAAACTTTGAGAGCCAGATGGCCCCAGACAGGGTAGACTGAAAGTTTAAAGTCACTCCACTAGGAACGTCGGGCTGAAAGGGATCAGCTCTCTTTTCTGACTAAAAACATAAAGAAAACCCTGAAACTGAGGTTGGGAGAAAAAGAAGTTTGTAACAAAGGAAGAGAACAAATGGTTCAAGTATGGGAAGACATTTCTTAAGAAGGGAAACATTTACAGTTTTTATATCTACACAGTAAATGTAACATTAAATTGTTACATCAGAGTAATATTTTATTTCTCATAAACCGTGACAAATTTACAGGGGTTGGACAATGAAACTGAAACACCTGTCCTTTTAGTGTGTGAGGTTTCATGGGTAAATTGGACCAGCCTGGTGGCCAATCTACATTAATTGCACATGTGAAGTGTGAAGGTCCAATTATCAGGGGAAGAGCTCAGTTTTGCTCAAAATATTGTAATGCACGCAACATTATTCAAAAGAGGACAAATTGTTGGTGCACGTCTTGCTGGTGCATCAAGTCTTTGTGATGTATCTAGAGCCACAGTATCCAGGGTAATGTCAGCATACCACCAAGAAACGCATACCACATCCAACAGGATTAACTGTGGACGCAAGAGGAAGTTGTCTGAAAGGGATGTTCGGTGCAGATTGTATCCAAAATACATAAAATCACAGCTGCCCAAACCAAGGCAGAATTAAACGTGCATCTCAACTCTCCTGTTTCCAGCAAAAATGTCCGTTAGGGGCTCAACTGGGTCAATATACACGCCGGCCTGCTATAGCTAAACCTTTGGTCACTCAAGCCAATGCCAAACGTCGATTTCAATGTTGCAAGTAGCGAAAAATCTTGGGCTATGTGAAACATGCATTTTTCTCTGATGAGTCCACCTTCACTGTTTTCCCCACATCCAGGAGAGTTATAGTGTGGAGAAGCTCCAAAGAAGCATACCACCCAGACTGTTACATGGCCAGAGTGAAGCATGGGGGTGGCTCAGTGATGGTTTGAGCTGCCATATCATGGCATTCCCTTGGCCCTTAACGGCTGGATAGCTCAATTGGAATGTCACCAGATTTCCAATCCAAAGCTCATGGGCTCAAATCGAGCCCAGGGCAAAACATACACCACAGCATCCAGTGTGGGTCCTTAGGCAAGACCCTTTGCGCTACTGCCTACCTGCCGCCTGCCTCGGTGTGGTTTACACCCAAAACAATTTCCTAAGGGATCAATAAAGTATACATTATTATTATTAGTATTATTATTAATACTTGTGCTTGATCAGGGGTGTCCAACTTTTTTTGTCCTAAGAGCTACTTTTCAAGTAGCCAACCTCCTGAGATCTACCAGTCCAGTGTCAACATTGCAAACCCCCACAGATCGTTTCCAGCCTGCAGTAACTACACTTACTACACGTTTTGTTCTTGTCATACAACCATTAGACATCACATCACAAACCTGCCCTCTCTCAAACACACACACAGACAAATTCCTCACACACACACACACACTTCCTGTCATGTCATAACAGGTCATAACCTCGCGGTCGACTTGGGATCAGTCCGCGGTCTACCAGTAGATCACGATCGACTGGTTGGGCACTCTTGTGTGGACGTGTCACTGCCAAGGACTACCGAACCATTCTGGAGGACCACGTGCATCCAGTGGTTTAAACATGTTATCTTGAAGGTGGTGCCATGTATCAGGTTGTCAATGCACCAATACACACAGCAAGACTGGTGAAAGATTGGTTTGATGAGCATTAAAGTGAAGTGGAACAACCACCATGGTCTGCACAGTCACCACATCTAAATATTATTGAGTCAGGAAACCTTTTCATCCACCAGCATCACGTCATGACCTGGCCACTATCCTGCAAGAAGAATGGCTTAAAATCTCTGACCACTGTGCAGGACTTCTATATGTCCTTCCCAAGACGAATTGACGCTGTATTGGATGCAAAAGGGGCCCTACACCATACTAATAGATTATTGTGGTCTAAAACCAGGTGTTTCAGTTTCAATGTCTAACTCCTACAGATGCTAAGAAATCATTTAATTTACCAAGAGGTTTTCTTCCTGACCAGAACAAAGGTGACTTATTGTTGCAGCCTAATCAAAGTCTGTACTTAAATCTGATCTGTGGAAGGAGCTAAAGATACATTATAAGAGGCTTCATAAGATTTGTTGGAAGACTGAACAAATATCCTTCATCAAAAACATCATCATCTTCAACTACAGCAACAACCTTTCGTTTACCTTTGGGAGAATTAAACTACAATATATTAACATAAAGTATAAATCCTTTGTCTCAGTCTGATGGTTTTATATACAGCTAATGTATGCTTAAGTTTCCTACTCAAGAAATTACAGCCGCACGCAAGGCAGGATAGAAGGAACGAAGAAAAGACATGGAAAAAATGTGAAGATTTATTGACACAACCAAGGAATTAAGATAAGAAAAATCCGTGCAACAAAAATCAGTGAAAGGGGAACGACACAGAACAATTGTGAGTAAATAATGAGGAACAGAGAAAACAAGAATGGCTTAGTAAGTAGAAACAAAAAAAGGAAGGACACAATGGGCAACAAATAAAAAGAGTGAAGGGTGAAGAACACCAGGAAGGAGAGAAAAGGAGGACACTGAGAAGGAATGGAAAAGGGGAGAAAATTACATGAAAAGATGCAAGGATGGAGCAGGAAAGGAAAAAAGGAAACATTTGGATAAGACATGGAATAAAGCCTTAAATGAGTTTAAACATACAGTAAAACAAAACAGTTTAAAAAAAATTCTCCTAGAAATTAAATCAATCACCTCTGGTAAGCTACTGTACAAAGAATGAACTGATTTGGAGTAAAATAGAATATAGTAAAAATTTTAAGGTAAATACTCTATAAGTGATAAGCAACAGTTTCATGAAGTTTCACCAGTTCTATGGGTTTAAATATACATATGTCTTAAATATACATAAGCTGTTCAATAAAACTCAAAACGAGTAAAACCCCTAATCTCAATTATGGCATTTTCTAACTGACAGGGTTTTGGGCTTCAATAACAGACAAAGACTGTAATTGAAAACTGTGTCACAGATGACATAAGATGTTTTTACAAAACAAAACAAAAAAACATCATAAAAAAAAGATAAAACTAGTTTTAAAACGTGTTTTCCATAGCCTGCTGTTTTAAAACTTGGCAGAATATTTACTAACTGTGAAGAAATATTAATCAGTATATTTTCCTCTAAAAAATAAACGTATCTCTTAACTAGGGTCGTTTTTTCCGTCACTGAGGAAAAACTTTCACTTTGAAAAACAAATGGACGCAAACCTGTTGTAGTACCATGTACTGTCCAGTAGGTGGCGGTGCTGTGTCGCTAAAATCAACTAAATTGATATATATATATATATATATATATATATAGATATAGATATATTTCCTTTTTTTCCCCAGATAACTTAAAAAACGTTAAGTAAAACTGTTTCAGTAATAAATTACATATTTTAAGGGGTGGTTTATATATGAATAATAAAATATTTTGTATATTACATTTCTTGTATAATACATTTCTTGTGCCATTTGTCCTGAATGCATCACCCTCCTTATTTCGGTTTTGCAGTTATAAAATCATAGAAGCTGCCTTTTATGGATCAAGGTCTGGATTTGCCCTTGTTTCCTCCAAGGAACCATAAACCTGAACGCACATAAGTGATTCCTCATCAGTCTGTAAACTGAAGCTGTCTTGATCATCTGTTTCTGCCCTCAGAGTCTGATCAGGGCCAGGGGAGGCAGACTTCCCCTCCACAGGCTTGTCTTACATTGACAAATGGGCCACGCGTCTGATGGAGTGGTCAGTAGATAAATAATCTATATTTAGAGAACTCTAAAAGAGAGTCGATTCTAAAACACAGACAAAAATGGATTTGGAGTTCATCCATGGATGGGATTAGTGTGTTTTTGTTCTGTTTTAAATTAAATTTAGTACTTGTTTGTTACCTCTAACACTCTCGTTTTGTTACATTTAAATGTAAGAGTTATTTCAAACTGAATGCATTTATTGTGGGGCTCTTTTGCTTTTTGCTGATGGTGCTGAAGTGAGTTACACTGCGTCTTGGTTGTGGTTTATTGAGGTCAAAACGGTTATGATTCTCTGTAATAAGCGACAACAGGACTTATGCTCAGGGAATGAGATAAAGGGTAAACTGATTTTATTATTTTTGATAGCAACAATGAAAATCCAAGCTGTGGCCTCAGCAGAGAGGCGCGATTATACCATTTAATCACAGAGGCCTATAGCTGAGCTTCACAGGCTTCTCGCCTAGAGGTTTGGTTTACCCGCCCTCTTCCTGAGGAAAAATCTCATTCAGTAGACGGATTGCTGAGCAGCTCCCTCTGACTAGCCTCTATAAATCATTCTTTAATCAGAGGTCTGTGAGATTGGGCGCAGACACCCTCAGGAGCTCCACGGCGACATCTCAACTCCTCCCCATGTGTCTTGGCGGTCCTGGGACTTTTTTGCCCTCTGCCGTTTTCCACCTTGGGGCTTGTCTGCATTTGTACCAGTCATCAGACAAAACGAAGAGAGATGACCACCCACAGGTCCTCTAACACTTCCCTCACCAGAAGGAAAGTCGGGCCAGATGAGATCCGTTCAGATCTAAAGGAAGGTAACTCTGCCGGTGTCTAAGGTTAATCAGGTGTACCTAAAGTTCTTTTATTGTTTTACATCTCACAAAATCACACCATACTGTAAAGATGCTACAACAGTTGAGTTTAACATTTTAGTTCCTGGGAGTTTATGTAATGAGGCATCTAAACTAGTTTAATAATTGGGGGAAAAACAATTTTTTATTTAATTTTTGGGCATATAAATTGTCATGGAATATCTAATATCTGACCCATACTGTAGCTCTAAGGTTAAGGTGAATTGAAATAGGCAACTATGATCAGATTTCGGTACTGAGGGACTGACATAACAAATGAGTATAGAAGTCAAGTTAAGAAATTTAAAACTAAGATCAATGTACAAACCATCGAGCAGAGTGGTGGTGCTGTAAATTACCCATCAATCCCACTATATCTATACCCACATGCACACTCACCAATTTTTTGGACTGGTGGAGGAAGCTGGAGTACCCACAGAGAACCCATGCATGCACAGGCAGACTATGCAAAGCCACACTTAGCTAAGCTTTTCTAATTGATTAAGTTGGCCAACATTAAGTTTGTGCTAAAAACATCGGACCAAGTTGAAACAGCTACAATTTATGATCTCAATCTAGACAGAAATATTCCAGAAGCTTTGAGTGGAGTTGAGAATCTCTGTCTGAGTATATTTGTTTGTCATTACCATTGGGCATTTTTATATTTTATATCTCTACAGCTATGAAACGAAAAACAAGTGAAGAAGTAGCATATTTTTGTTGGCATGTATTTTTGCCTATAGACCGAAGTCTTTCAAAGGCAGTTTTATTTTTGCGAATAATATTGGCAGTTTTGCTTAAAAATAGTCTAATTAGCAGGAATGAGCATTCTGGCTTGGCTTCCTGCTAAGAATAATTAACTGAAGTTAAATAAAGAACACAAAAACGCACAATTAATTCTTACCTCATCATTATTTTCATTGTGTGTTTGAGGGCTTCCCACCTTCATTAAAACTTGATTTATTTAAATAAATTGATGTATAAAACGTTGATTCCATGTATATCATAGATTTATTACACACACTAATATTCTTAAGTGTTTATATCTGTTGATTTTTCCAATTGTGGGACAAAGCTGCTGACATTTTTACAAATTATTAAATAGAATATTACATAAGACGTAAAAATCAAAGGTTTTTAATGCAGAAATGTGTTATAATCATGGAGAAGACTGCTCACTTCATAGATGTAGCCAGGCAAATGTCACTGATAAAGAAGCTGGTCATTTAGGTGGAGGTGTAGACATAAAATCAATGGAAAGCCTATTGGAAGGAAAAAGGATTGATTTTTGTTTTTAAGCAATAATTCGTAAGCAAAACTCATTCTAGAGTTTGGAGGAGATTAACAGCTGAATTAAGATATTTAAGAACCACAATAGTTTATAATGTGCACTGATTGTGTTAATTCACTCCTGAGTTGAAGATATGTCTTATCTGGACCAAGGGGGGAAGAGAAAGGACACTTTGGACCAAGAATAGAGAGGCGCAGAATCCTAACTACTGGATTCCACAGTGATTATATTTTCTGGTTCTGGTCCAATGTGTCTTATCAAGTCCAACATGGTCTCATTTTCCTGCAGAATGCATCTGGTCCCACTTCTAGAAGTATACAAGCCTGCTTTAATAATTATGACCCAAGAAGAGAATCTGGATTATAATCCAGAGGAATCACATCCAACATTGCAAATGGTCATGATGTTCACTACGAGGAGGACGTTCAGTTCAGTAGGCTTGCAGTCCTGGATTTGTCTGTGATAGGATTTTCTTTTAGAGTTCATTGCCTTTTTAAAATGAATTACAGTTATATTTTAGATCATTTTGTTAAGTAAAACCATTAGGTGGTCATCCAGCATTGCGTTTACATCCAACTGAGGGTGGAAATGTTGCTTAATTCATGTTGCATCATCAATTCAGTTGAATGTTCAGATGAATGTGAACATTTTATTTTTTAGGAGATGATTTTTTAATGATTCTTTTCAAGTAAAGATGCTGTGACGTCACAGCGTGGGAACATTTTTGCGCCACTCAGCTGTTCCGAGCTCCCAGTCCGCGCGCAGCGCTCCAGCTCCAGTCGTGCGTAATGATGCGCAGACTTTTAAACCAGGACGCCGCTTTCCAGGAGCTTTCCTCACACTTTCCCCGATGAAGTCCCGAGGACATAGGAATTTTGGATCTGATGGACTCATTGAATTGATGGGAGAATTGATTCACCGCTGATCATTGGACAGTTGTGCTGATTAAGTGGGTGAAGCAGTTGGAAAGAATGAACAGTTTGTCTAAATTGAGAGATGGCCTGCGTGCTCATCTTCGGTCGACTCTTTCTCTTCTCATACCGGCTCAGAGGAGCATCCATCTGCCTCGTATCTCTCCTGCTTTCGTTTGTGTGCTACTGTGCTCTTTTCCCCGGCGCTGCTGTCACGCACAGCTCGGGAGATCCTCCTTCCAGCTGTCTGCGGAGCGACGGGTCCAAGCGGCGCCTCCACAAGTCCGTCTCCTGTCCTCCGCCGCTGGATCCGCTCCTGCGCAGCGAGCAGAGCCGCCCGACCGCCCGCATGGAGAACACCCCCAGCCCGCAGTTGAGCCACCTGAAGTTTGGCAACAAGAAGTTGCCGAACGCCATCATAGTTGGAGTGAAAAAGGGAGGAACGAGGGCGGTTCTGGAGTTCATCAGGATCCATCCGGATGTCCGAGCGGCTGGTACCGAAACTCACTTCTTTGACAGAAATTATAACAGAGGTCTGGAGTGGTACAGGTAAGAAATGTATTTCTACAATTTCTCAATAAGTGCTTTTTGTTGGTGTTTACCAAAAATGTGGCAAAATGCCTTCAAACAAAAGCTTGATATCAGTTTTGTCCTTAAGCACCTGAGATCAGATCTTTCTATTTGTTTTCTGTGGCTGATTCTTTAATCAATTTAATGTTTTTTATAGTATAACAATGAATATTTTCTGTATTTGAACTCCAGCTTCCTCCAACAGTCCAAAAACCCAACTGATCAATTGATCATGCCAAGATAGTTGGTTGACTCAGACTTTTCATGAAATAACCGATCAGAATCCTATGCAATAGAATCGGACCAGAGCCGAGCAGAGGGACTTCAGTGTTTTGTCAAATAGGTAAATGCAATTTCACACAAATATATTAGTGTTCAATATTTGAAAAAAGTATATCCTCTGGAGCGCCCTGGAAGCTCGGCAGGTTGTGACGGGAAGAGGCAGACGATAAGATGAGAAACAAATTTCTCGATGTTCATCATGTAGCTACAACAATTAGAGCTGATTTCTGTGACCATGCGGAGACGCTTTGCTTTGAGCAGTTAAACTCAATTTCTGTATGTTTGAGAGCCACTTGTTATTTTTTGTTTGATAGAAATTCCCCTGAATGAAATAAACTGAATTAGATAAATTAAACAGCCCTCTTGGTTCTCAGGAAAACTATGTACAATTAGACTTGACAACAAACCTTTCAGATGTTTTGTATTGTGTTTCCTAGAATGGACCCCAGTATTCACAGTGGTTTGGCACCAAAGATAACAGAGAACAACATATATCTTTCAATATTTGAGATCTCCTTTAAAAAAATCATGTAGCTGTTTATTTAAATACTTTGAATATAAAATATACATTAATACGCATTCATGCAAACTGTGAAAACCATCTTAGCAGTAGGCACAAGCTAGCATTCATGAGCAGAAAGGGGGATAAAGCAGGATTGGCTGCCTTGAAAATGTCAGCCAATAGCATGTCGAGTGGCGTCACACAAAGCTATTTCACCTTAATAAGCTTTTTTTTTTTTTTTACAATATTTTAGTTATGCTGTAAGAAAAAAATTAAATAGCATTTTTCATGAAAAGGTTGGGAGTTAAATTTCACAGAAAAAGATGTAGGGGTGCATTGTAATCTTGCTATTCCTCCAACGACTCCTTACTTTTTTTCAAACAATGCACCAATATATGTAGAAATTAAAGTTTCAACAATTCTCTGCGTAACTTATTTTATCTGATTGGCTTAAAAGGAGCATAAACAGTGTATGGCTGCGTATGCAAAGCAGCAAATTTGTGATTTGAAAGGCCAAACCAAAAGTTTGCTGATCGTTACCCTATTCAATAAGCATACTTTCAATTATTAAAATATCCCCATTACAGATTAATGACAAGAATGTTTGTTTTGCTAATAAGAAAATCATTTATGCAGTCAAACAACCAAACATGCTCATTTACTTTTAAAGACGTTACGTTAATGATTTGGGGTCTTGTAGTCAGCGGGGGATATGTGTATACAATAATTATGGGCTGAAAGTGTCTCCACTAATTGGCGCTCTTTAGGATGGTTGGCAGATGAAGCCCTTTTATCTCAGAGATGTCTTTCAGAGACGTGATCCCACAGGCCATTACTGTAGCCTGACTGTCAGCTGTCAAAACTGGTAAAAGGTCAGATGTGGGATGCTTTCAAAAATAATAATCAAAAAAGCTGTTTCATTAATGAGTTACAATTTACTCTCAGAAATGTGTCCGTTCTAAATCTGTAACTGAGTGTGCTGTGTGCGTGTTTTGTTTTAAGCGATATCTAAACAGCAGAATAAAGATGAACTTGCCAAGCCTCAGATGGTTGCTTGGCTGGCCAAGTCTCAGCCGTGCTGAACGCTGCAGAGCAGAACCAGCCTGGCCACGTTGTCCTGTGGAGAACAAATAATAGCACCTTTCAATAAAGTAAACACAGAAATGTATTTTCAGATTCCTTTGTAAAACCTTTTTGTTTCCCCCTTGGTCAGCTTGCATTATTTATCCAGCTGTTCTTGTAGTTTTACATAACATTTAAGTTTATGTCATTAGAATATCTATTAACTGAACTTGTGAGGAAGATTTCTTAGCAATACTGTCCTGTAGATGTGAGCGTGCGCCAACACTGCTTATTCAGATGGCTGATTTCAATGACTCACTGATTTGATTCAGATATGTGACACCAGGAAAACATATCAAACACGCTGGGTGAAAGCACTCGAGGACTAATTTTAAACACCTCTCTTATGATATTAATACCATAGACCATTAGGAATCATTTACTCTGGAACAAAACGGCAGCATGGCCTCAAAATGTAGCCAAACCAGTGATTGTCTTTGGAGTGTTCAACGCGTCTTACGCTCCATACACTCCAAACGCCTAAGTTGGGAAGATGAACGTTTTACCACTGGACGCTTTAGCGTCAACCAATCAGAGGAGGCTGCTATGTGATGTAGTCACAAATTTTCCAACGGGGCCGAAGATTTGGAGGTGATAATGCCGTATAGACTTAGTGTCGCTGTTTTTGCTAATTCGAATGAGACGAAACTAGCGGTGAGGGGGTGGAGAACATCACCCAATTCTGAACGCTGCTAAGTTTTTCTGGTAAATCCAGATATGGCGCTGAAGCAGCCGACAACGAAGTTCTCTTGCTTTTATTTAATTAAATAAAGCAAAACCACTTTCTCAATATCATCCGACATTGTACAAAAAAACTGAGGTCGGAAGAGCTACAGAATTAGATCGGAAGTGCAGATGCTTGACGCAAGTCAAGCGCATTTCAAGCATGTAACTCTAAAATTGCACAAAATGCAAAACGCGTCCAACTTAAAGCGCAATGCTGTGTTCACATCAACGGCGTCTGGAGTGTCAAAGGCCATGTAGACGCGTTACAAGCGTCTAGAGTAGAGCGTTTGCAGCGTCAGATTTGTCTCAAATTGGGAATATTGAACTTTTGCAGCTGGATGCTTGAGCGTCAACCAATCAGAGAGACCCCAATATGTGATGTAGTGACAAATGTCAGAAGACCCACAAGTGATAATGATGGATAAAGGTATGTTTGCTGTTTTTGCCAAGTCGTGCTGAAAATCCCCAAACGCTGCAAAATTTTTCTGGTAAATCCAGACACGGAGCCGAGGCAGTCAACGTCTACGTTCTGTAGCTTTTTTGTTTTTATAAATAAAGCCAAACCGCTCTCTTAAAGACCATTGAAGAAACCAGAAGTGGGAAGGCTTGACGCGCGTCAAGTACATTTGAAGCATATGACTTAAAAATGCATAAAATGCACACGCATCCATCTTGAAGCATTACACGCAAATTTGACTCTCCAGACGCGCTTGGGGTGAATGCCACATTATGCACATTCTGTCCCATCTCGGTTCTTTCTGCAACCAAGGTCTAACCATACGGATTAAATGAAAAAAAAGTATTGCATCTTAAACTAGACCGAAGCAGCTTTCCAGGCTAGGGAAAATTACACACACCTCTGAATTGCACCTATTGGCTGGTTGCTTAGAGGTCAAGAGTGGTTAATTTTTTTAGATAGCAGTTGATCGCACAATTTTTTCCAAAATGTACATGTAACAAGAAGACATCATTTAGCTAAGATAATAAGGATTTTTTGTAAATAATCTCAAGATTTAAGGGCTGTAAGGCATAATAAGCTTGTTTATTTTGTTTTGCATTAAAGAATGTTATTAATTATAGTTTTAGTTGCAGTTTAGTGATAAAATCACACCCTTTTTGTAACTGATGTCCTAAAGAAGCCTATTTTAAATTGGAATGGTTTTCTAAAGCAAAATTTCTAATTATCATTAGTTGTGTTGTTATTAATCCTAGAACCTCATGATACTGTGATTCAAGTTTTAAATCCAAGAAAGATAAGGCTGTTATTTGTTTTTTCAAACATATTTTAAAATGATCTTTCTGTAAGACAAGACTTTGTTTCTTGGATTGAAGCCGTTTTTTACGGAGCGTATAATCATTTTTTGCATCCTGTTTAATGCTGTTTAGGAAGTTTCTGATACAGTTGTTTGTGCATGCAGTTTAGAGGTATCATGTAGGAGCTGAAAAACATTAAAACAGATTATATGCCTACTGTTTTCTTGTTCTTAAAGCTGTTTTAGGAATACAGAAAACATGAAAGTCTATTTCCACCCCTCTTACAAAAATTCTCATGCTGTTGATTATCGAACAAAAAATATTGTAAGACAAAGAAAAACTGAGTAAACACACACAAAAAATACTTTAAAAGATGACTTATTTAATACTACAAAAAAACATCTTCACCAATTTGGCTGTATGAGAATATATCACCCCCCTTTCACCTTTTATTGCAGCTGTAACTGAGATCATGTGTTTTTGGAGCCTATTTCCTTCTGTTGAACCATCACGTGTGATTTCAATGTTCTGGGTTCTTAATGTCTCCTGAATGAGTGGGTGTGATTTTGGTCAACCTCCCACTCCTGGGAAGTTTAACCACTATTTTAGTTTTAGTTTTTTGTTCCTTGCTTTATATGTCAATGACTTTGTCTCTATGCAGTTAGGGTACTGATTTTTTTTTTTAGACTGAAACATAGCTTACTGCATTTTTCCAGACAGGATCTAGTTTAGAGATTTTTAGATTCAGTAGGTTAGGATGTGGGACTTGTGAAACTGAACCCAAAAAGTGGTTCATCAGGTAATATGTGATTTAACAAATGGGTAATAGTATTTTCACATAGGCTAGGTTTGGTTAGAATAAGTTTTAGTTTAATAGGTTTAATATGGAAATGTATAAACAGAAGAAACCTGTAAGGGGGCAAATACTTTTTTGTATCACTTCATGTGTTTAAAAAAGTCAGGGGACTTTGTAAAAGCAACAACAGTCAAGTAAATGATGCAAATTGTTTAATTTGTGTTTGTGATTTACTGTGTTAAAAGAAATATTATTTATTGAGAATAAATTGGCATAAATTAGATGAAAACATTTATTTTTCTTCCTGAAAAATAAAATCATAAATCTGCAACTATGTTTCATTAAAATGCTCAACTCTGGTTATCATAAACAGCTCAGTCCACTATATATATATATATATATATATATATATATATATATATATATATATATATGTTCTGATTGCATTCATGGTGATTTATTACTCTTGGACAGTTCTGGGCTGATGTGCAGGGAAGCTGTCTACAGCACAAGTCTCAGGCGACACAAAAATCACAATGACTTTGCTTCATTTACATTTAGAAACTGGGTTTATGCTCAAAATGGAGTTTAATTTGAAAAGTGTTTTACCTTTGTTGTAGTCTCTGAAATCCAGTCCTAAATGCATAATTAAACAGTTTCACTCACGTCAATATTTTCTTATTGGTGGTAATTTAAGCAGCTTATAATGGGAAGTTAAGAGGTCCTTGTTCTGTTTATTAGAAACATATAACTTACTACAATTTTTTACCGTGTTCTTTACTTTCTCTTTTTATTCAGAGGTTTAATGCCACGGACCCTTGAAAGCCAAATAACAATGGAGAAGACACCAAGCTACTTTGTGACCAAAGAGACTCCACACCGGATCTGTGCCATGTCCCAGCAAACTAAACTCATAGTGGTGGTGCGTGACCCTGTCACTCGAGCAATATCAGACTATACTCAGACTTTATCCAAGACCCCTGACCTGCCGAGTTTCCAGGATCTGGCCTTCAAAAACCAAAGCCTGGGAATTGTGGACATGTCCTGGAACGCAATCCGAATCGGCCTGTACGCTCTACACCTCGAGAACTGGCTGCGCTACTTCCCCCTGGCTCAGATGCACTTTGTCAGCGGAGAACGTCTTATCACGGACCCGGCTGGGGAGCTGGCCCGTGTGCAGGACTTCCTCGGGCTGAAGCGCATCGTCACCGACAAGCACTTCTATTTCAATCGCACCAAGGGCTTCCCTTGCCTTAAAAAGCCAGAAAGTAGTGGCTCGCCTCGCTGTCTGGGTAAATCCAAGGGCAGAACTCACGTGCAGATTGACAGACACGCCATTGAGCAACTGCGAGACTTCTACAGGCCTTTTAATGTCAAGTTTTATGAAATGGTGGGACATGACTTTAAGTGGGAGTAGCTTTTTGAGACTCCTTCTTTCAATGGGCGGGATACAATAAATATAAAAAGTCTACCCAACCGTGTTAAAATGTCGGGTTTTTAACACATAAAATTTAAAACCAAGGCACGGGATTTCAGGACTTTTTTCCATATATGCCCCATACAAGTAAACGCTAAAATTCTTGTTGGATGCTCAGGCTCGTCCATAATGCCCCTACTTCTTTGCACATCAATCTCCAGAAGATACATTTAATGGTCTAGAAATATCCAAAAAGTTTTGAAATGAGAAGAAACCTTGTCAGGGAAGCAACTAAAAGGCAAACAGCAACGCTAAAATAAATACGCAGGAATAGTACTGACCTTTTTCTACGTCAGACTATATCCAGACCTGCCTAAATTAAAAAAGAATACATTTTTAGGATACTGTGGCTGTGGTACAGTCTGATGAAACCAGGATTTCACTTTTTAAAGGTCCGATTGGCATGAAAACATTCTGCATAAGAAAAGCACTAATCTAACAGAAAAGAACGTGGGTGGCAGCCTGATGCTTTGAGGCTGTTTCTCTTTAGCTGGTACAGTGGCCTTTGTCAAGGTCAAAAGAATTATGAACCAAATGCTAATCTGAAACTACAGAGAGGCCATCACAACTAGACAGGCTTTTGTGTTCATTCAGAAATCTGTATGCAGATGGAACCATATTAATATTGAGTTTCTACCTCAGAAAATATACTTACATAAGGAAATTGAATATGATTTGTCTTAAAGCCACACTAAGTAACTTTTCTACCTTCATATGATAAATTTATGATCATACGTCGACTGACGCCTCGTTGAATGATGCCTCTGTCATGGCCCGAGGGGGTCCGTATTGCTTTAACCGACACTAAGCAACTTAGAGGAGGGTGGCAGGAACCCTTCCACACCGAACAACTACAAATGTGCTGACTGCTTTACTGCATACGTCACTTCCCCCGTTTCTTATCTCCAACATCATCATCTGATATTGTTTCACCACAATTAGATTCATCACCTCATCACTATTCATCCTTCACACAGACACTGGAAACAGAAATGGACTTCAATCCAACTACAGGCGACCGGGAGAGCAGGATTTTACCACGCTATGTGCTGGTGCTCACGGGAAATGCAGTCCTCTTTAGGCAAAACATTCCTGCTTTTGTCCACACTGGGCCTCCAAAATTGACCAAACCTGAAAGTAGTTTAGTGTTGCTTTAAATGCATAAAAGTCACAATAAACCTGGCATTACAACAAGGCTGTGTAGACTTTTTATATGATCTGTAAGTTCCCCCGTCTGATTCGACCGCCCTATGACTAAATTATGTGTTTTTAGGAAATGTGTCTTAACGCATTTTTCAAGGCTTGCAGTTGTTTTATTGCATTAGGACTCTAATAAACACAGACCATGTAGTTTCAGCGGCCAGTTAACGGCATCAGCATCCCGTTTGTTGTTAGATAGCTGCCTTTCAGCTTTGGGATCACTTATTTCTGTTAGTGTAGCTGCAGATTCCTGCTGACCAGATTGCTGACTTTCTCACAAAAGGCAGAGATTTGGGCGCACAGGATTAGTTCCTCTTTAAGTCAGCTTCCCAGGCTTTAAAAGGAACTAATCAAGAAAGGGGCTTGAAAGCAAGACCTTGGAAAATGTCAGTAAAGTCTTTAGGGAGGTAAGCATTAAGCATCTGGACTGTGGTGGGACATCCAAACTGCGAGGCAGTCAGGGACGAACCACCAGAACATAATCTGTACACAATTATTATACACAATGTTCTTTCCCAGCATGACTAAGATAAGCATATAAGATCCAATCGGTTTTCTTTTCTAAATGTTTCCATATTTCTGTTGCAAAGATATCAAATCACTACAAATTATGTCTTCACATTAATTTAAATGAAAATAAAGCACAAATTATGACTATTTTGATACTGCAATTCCTGAAAGGCTTGACCTTTTTACAGCAACAGTGAGAAAGTCACTGAAAAACCTCTGAATACGTCTAGATCTTTACCATTCTCCACTTTCCATATACCTGCTCACGATTCCCTTTAGGTTTATCACATTCTGTAGGGTTTGTTGTGAGCTTAGAGGCTGATGATGGGTGTATGACTGGGTGTAGGTGGAAAGAATTTCAATCACTTCTGAAAGACAAAGCAAGGAACAGTGAATGGTTGAAGGTTATCAAATAGATTCTGCGTCCGCGTGTCACAGTTATAGCAAGGAAAAGTTTGTATTTGGTTACACCCTGTGAATACTAAAGTCCGTGTTTGTTTGCTTTCTGCAGAAGAATATCACTTGCTGATGTATGAGCAAGGGGTATATCTTGTGAATTAAAGAGGTGGGTTTGTGTGTGTGGGAATTCACTCATGTTGCATAGCACCACAAAAGTTGCTTTATATATTATTCAATACACATTAAACTGTGTTATTTACAGCTTTTATACTCTCTTAAGGATATGTTGCATTTTATATTTGTGAACAAGGTGGGGCATTGCAACGCTTATTGTTTTTCCAAACATCTGAAATATAAGCACTCACCATTTTAAATACACTGTTTATTTTACAGTCTCAAGCCTAAAGCCAATGGCGGCTCCAGAAAGAACCAACTTCCATAAGCTTAAACACAACACATCAGCTTAAGGTGATTTCATAAAATTACAATTACATTAAGAATCACATTATTCTTTATCTTGATCACAGGAGACAGAGGTAGGAGCCTGAGCCCTACCGATGATCTTCCAGTGTGAAACATGAATAACTGTCTAATATTAAACTATGCTTATCTTTCCAAAAAAACATATTTTAGAAAGTTAAACTAGGTAAACAAAGCACTGCGGTGTAAAATATAGGTTTTATCAACTATTTTGCTATCATGGATTTGTACACTGCAATATTTCAGCAGATGGTGACTTTTGGTCACAATAATGCCGACATTTCCATCTTCAAAATGTGTGTTTCTCTACCGACATGCTGGGAGGGTGATGGTTTGCCGTGTGGCAAGTTACCCACATTAATGTTTTTTGTCAATAGTTAAATGAGAACTAAGAGAATATCTTTCGCTGAATGTTAGATTTATAAAATCTCCTAAAAGTAACACTTATAAGATCAGACTTTGTTGCTTTAGTTTTAAAGTACGAAAATGCTGTTTCTTTAAAGATTCACCTTCATCTGCTGTAAAACTGATATCTGCTAAATCTGAATTTTTCTTTTCTTTATTTTTTATGTGTCATCAGTCAGAAGAAAACTTGCAAACGTAATTTTTAAACCTTGCGCTCCTGGTGTTTATTGGACACATGATTTTAAGTCCTTGCACTAATGATGTAACTTTTTCTTAACAATATACATTGTTTAACCAAATTTTTGACAATAGACATAAACAAGTAAAAGAATAAATCAGAGTTTACCGTCTATAACCAGAAGCTTCCATGAAAATAACTCAAATAAAATAGTTCAGCTTCGTAAAACAGCTCCTGAGTGAGTTCATAATTCATTTCAGATTGCATTATTTTATTTATTATTTTTTTTATGTCAGAAATCTGTTTGCTGACTGGCTGTTAGCTTGAGTTGCTATGAGCCAGTGTCCAAATTCAGATCAGTAAGGTAAGGAACTAAATCAGTTAAGATAAAAAGGACCTAATTCAGATTGATCCAGTCGCTTTAATGTCTTAAGATCAGGACATGTTTGATGTACTGACTCTGGAAATATGTGCTATTGACTAATAATACTAATTAGCACCAATTTTTACGCTGTTCTCTTCAAACATCAGAGGCCAACTCCTTTAATTTGTATGAGTACTGTTTCATCTCCCTCTTCAATTTTTTTTTTCCATGTGCCGGAAAACGCTTTTAAGATTTCCAATGTTTGACATCTGAAATCCAGAAAGTTGAGCTCAGGAAACCTGTTCTTAGTCGTGCTATGTTTAGACTTTGTTATTCTCAGTCTTCCACTCTTCACAGTCGGCACATTGTTAAAAGAAAAAGGAAGAAAGACCATGAAACTCAACTCAGACGTCTGCATTATCCTCTCCGTCTGCCCTCAGAGTCTCTCCCAACATTCATTAAACCTGCAGGACCTTCAGCTGGAGGGAGGCAGCGCTGTTTGGCCGCCGTCACCTCCGACGACCTCCTTGTCATCATTTCTCCAGCTCTCTGAGCATGCACAGGTGAGGTTGAACCCAGTCTCAGCGAGGCACTCCAGCCCCCTCTGTACGGTACACGGGGGTCCTAATTAGGTCTGAGAGCTGGAGAAAAGCAATCCCCTAGAACAAGCTGCAGCCCGGCTCTGATTAGGCTCTGCTAGTGGACGGCTCTCCAGAGATTGCTTGCAGGTCAAATCTGTCTCTCTCTCTTTTTTTTTTTACTTTACTGAAGTTAAAAGGAAATAAAAAAAATAAAAATAAAAAACTGATTCAAAACAAATAGAAAGTGACGGTCAAAAGACTGTGTTACTCCCAAGGTGCCAGACTTCTACAATGAAGTGCTTTCATCTTTGATAAACTAATTAGTCAATAACCAATCAGAAGGCACCACGTAATAAGCTTAAGCAAAATACAATTACAGATGCTTATCCTTTTCCAATAGAAGAGTAAAAAATGTAACTCATGTAAACACAAAATAACATTTTGTATTAAGTTACAGAAATGTATATATGGCTCCTACAATGACTAAATATAATCATGACAGAGGCTGAAGCCTGACTTTTATTTATTATTCTTCATGATAATGTGGTTCCTCTCTAGTTTGAGCCCGGTCGCCTAATGTAGCTTCAGCCATTCGCATTTTAGGATTTTTAATGAGCACAGAGGCTAGATTGAGGCAAAGGCTTATTTCCAAAATAAAAAAAGGAAGATTCCTTCAAATCAGTAGCACTGGGATCAATTTTACATGTACTTGTTAACAATTCTGTCGCAAGTGTTAATGCACGCCTACAGAGAAACATAAATTACATACTGCTCTATTTAAGCAGCAGCAAGTTTTAAGGCAAACCCGCTCGACTCTTCTCTCTCCCGGCGTCTGCTTGTAATGTTCTCTTGGGATTGCACGAAGTTCCCCGCTATCTGAATGAGACAGCAGCTGACACTGCAGAGGCAGAGATTCAGCAGTGCACCTCATTCAGTCCTAATGTTTCAGAATAGTTTAGCTTCTGTAGCCGACAGGATGTCCCAGCGGTCGAAATCACCAGTGGCGTAGGAGCCAAATTAAAATGAAGCGCTGACAACTATGGCACAGTCACCAGCATGTAATGGCTCACACTCTACAACTATTTGCAGACCAGTGTTGGAGCAGCAGGCAGGAAAGAGGACAATTTATGACATGGGCTTGTGATGTGGAAATAAAGTTTCAAACGCACCAAAGAATTACATTAAAGAGTGAAATAATAGTAAATCCTTTTGTAAGAAATCACTAAAAACTTTACATTTAAGATTATTAAAAAGCAAAAGAAACTAAAATATAACAATTTTGTATCTTTTATTGAGGTATAAGCATTTATTATAATATCCCCAATAGAGAAAATAATTTGGATTTAAGAAAATACTGTAAGAAATTCACTAAAAGAAGCTCTTTGAGCTCTTTGAAATAAACGTTGTCTTAATTATATAACATCTCATTTGATAAAAACTGAAATATTTTATTTCTAAAATGTTCTCCCATGTATTTTTTCAACATAGCACAAACATATGCCAGTGGCAAATAGAGTAAAAAAGAAAGTGCATAAATACACATATGCCAAAAAATACATATTTATTGAAACAGTAAAAGAGGTTGAAGTGAAAAAAATTGTGGTAACTTTGTTTTCCTATACAATATATGGTGATGAAGTTGATGGCTGTGATGGTGACGTCGGCTGAGCGTCTCCTCTTGGTCAAACTGAGCCTGGAGGCTCCGAGCCAGCGCCTCGTCTTCGTCCATCTGCTCTTACAAAACATTTAGAGTCATCTGCATAAATTCCCCTAAACACTTTCAGATCTATATCTATATGTTCTATCTAAGATCTATATGTTGCACATATGCAAGCGAGGACAATATGTGGAGATGTTAATTAACTTTTCTGGTATCCTTTGAAAAAAAATTGTATAACAGAGTATTAGGGTCACTAGAAGAAAATAAAACAAGTTTTCTGTTTCGGCTCACTCATTTTAAGATTAGAGACAAAAAACTGAGAAACAAGGGTCAAATTTAAAGAAAAATAATAAAAGAATGATCAAAACATTTAGAAAAGACTAAATAAAAGATTAAAATATTCAGAAAAGATTTAATTTCTACAGAATCCTTTAACTCTAACTTCTAAAAAAATGTAGGTTTATGTCTGTTTTGTTTATTTTTTGTCTTTTTAAGGAATACGTGCAATTGTACTTATTATAAAGCCAAAATGATGAGAAAGAAGTTGAAATGAGAAAAAAATACAAAAAAACAATTAAAGTGAAAAAAAAGTGAAAGAAGAAAGACTTGCGAAAAGACCAGTTTTTATGAAAATTAGACTTTTTTGTCTTTAATTATGAAAGAGTTTGTGGTTCTTAAATACCTCTAATACTGATGGTCCAGTGTATTTCTGAAATCAATTTATTGATGTCATTCTGTAGGAATTAATTAAAAAATCCACCATAAAACACCCACCCAGTCCTAACAACCACCAAAGAGGAACAGAACAGGAACAAAATAGGAGTACAAATTAGCAATGTGTCAAATATGCAGCACTTTGGTGGACATGTTCCTGTTTCAAATGTGCTATATAAATAAAGTGGATTGGATTGGATTGGAAATTGACCAAAGCCACATTAGCTGGAAAAA
This sequence comes from Orestias chungarensis, assembly GCA_032876305.1. Lineage (NCBI taxonomy): Eukaryota > Metazoa > Chordata > Actinopteri > Cyprinodontiformes > Cyprinodontidae > Orestias > Orestias chungarensis. The sequence continues at coordinate 626,331 of JAVLVB010000421.1, read as the reverse complement.
TGCTACACAATAAAGTTAGCTTTAATATTTACAAGCTAAGAAAAACAATCATTCTTGGCCCAGTCTTATTAGATTTGTGGTCATAAAGGTCGGCGTGTTGTTAGCGCCACCTGTGAAAATGTTCTTAACCAAACAAAAACCCAAGTCTTCTCTCTCATGTCTCACGCCTGTGAAATTCATCAGCTTTCTAAAACCAGGAAAGTTTGTTCAAAGCCATCGTGTTTAGTCTTTTTGACAACTGAGAGTCTTCCCTGAAGTGAGATGGAGAGCTGATTGGACTGGAAGACTGCTCAAACCTCGGCGTCTTTCTCACCAGGAGATGCCTTCTAATTAGTTTGCCTCGCATGTCGCTGAAAACGAATAACAAGCCTCATCCCGACGCTGCCTCCAGATGAACCTCAGCGAGCAGTAACCCATCTGATGTGGTAGAAACGTCCGAGCTTCAGGCTGCTCCTGAGCGGACGCGCTACACCAGATGTTGAACAAGACTGTTTGGCAGCTTTCTGAAAAATGTGTCCAAGCCACACCTGGCCATGTATAATTGTGAAAATTGTCAAATAGAAAGAAAGCAATATTTTTTTTTGTTTTTAATTAATTAATTTCAGGGGTGTACATTTTTATTTTACGTTTTTGAAACTATATTTTGGAACTGTATTTGTTGCACTGACAGCTATAAGTCTTTGATTGAAGTCTTTAACATAGGAAAAATCACATGTCTCCATGAAACCTGCATGCGGTTCCTGTTTCCCACGTGTGGGTCACACGCTCCACAAGTGATCAAGTGTTTTTCCACAATCCATTTACGTGTATAACATGTAAACAGATGTTGCTCACAGGTTTAAACATGTGAAAATATGTGAGGAAAAACATGTGTTTCATATGTGAAACAAGCATACCAAGCCTGCACGTGTAAACGTGGTTAAAGGTGGGACTCATCACTTCACGTGTGATTTTTCATATACGTAATTCCTGAGACTTTACTGTAGTAGCCATCACTGGCAAAATAATTGTTTAAGATTGGAGTTGGATTCTTATCTGGGATTTGACTAGGCCATTCTGACATATAAAAAAGCTTTCCACAGACACAGAGAGATCTCGAGAAATATTCTATTTTAAATTTCAAATACATCAGAGCCTTTTGCTTTTTTTCAAGATGGCCTAAATTCCACAAAAACAAATCCTATCATGATGCTACCACCACCATGCCTTACAACTAGGATGCGGTTCTTGTGGTGGTGTTCTTGCTTAAAATCTGCAGTTTTTCAAGTAAACATTAGATGGAAAAGAATGTTTCATGTTTTTCTCCCACATAACCCCTGATGTTCAACACATGAGGAGAGTTTGGAAAGATTTCAGTGGTCTTTAAATAATTTATCAGACTGTGGACTGTAAGTCCAAATTCTTCAGGGATACTTTTATATGCTTAACTTCAAAATTTGAATAACTTCTGCAAAAAAATATACATAATTCTCTATTTAGACAGTAGTGGGATGGCATTTTCACTGTAGGCCATTTTTAATCATTATCAAACTGATTGAGTGTTTTTTTTAATACAAATTTTAGCTTTAGTATTCGGTTCTTGGCCTTTATTTATGCAGCTGGAGTAACGGAGCAGTTTTTCTTTCACAAACATCTACATGTCGTTCCATCACAAAGTAATCCACACACTGACTTTGTAGGAGGGTCCAATTTCCCAGGGCACCCCGTCTTAGATTGGATGTCAGCTGCCGGAGACAGATGCTCTCGTCACAGCTTTTATGAATACATTACCTTTTATGTTCATTCAAACATTAATTTATCTCGCTCATGTACTAAAACACGACAGGCTTTCGCTCACAGATCTGCAAGAAAAATTAGAGCTTTCAGGATCCGTGGTGCTTTTCAAACAAATACCTGCAGCCAAGATATCAGCAAATCCTTCAGCTGGCTGGTAATTCAAGCCTCATCTTCGACGGAGCATCGTTTCCAATGTTTGTGTGCGTGCACTCTCTGTATGGGCACAACTTTTTTTTTTTTTGTAGCAAATATGGCTTGTGAAAAATATCAAAGTGTTATTTGCCTCCACGAAAACTTCACAACATCAAAGACTCCCCCTCCGGTCCCAAAAGAACTGAAGAACCTCGGGTTTTTTACCCTCGTGCAGCTTCATCTCTCTTCCATCTCGGCATTTCTCAAACTCAAAAGGCAAAAGCCTCCAATGATACGAGCTGCAAGATGGTGAGAACGCTGCCAACAAAACAGAGAAGGAAGGGGGGGGGGGGGCAAGACGAGCAACCAAACAGAGACATTTCAGATGATGATTGACATCGCTGCATCTCTTTATTATTCCTGTGATGTTCGGCCAGACTCGCTGTTCTCCCAGAATCGGTGGCCTCACACTTTGGCTGATGCAGCGATCTAGTGTTGTGCGTCTCTCTGCCTGCCAACCACCTGGCTGGAAAATGCATAATCACCCTCCCAGTCAATCACTCCTCACACAGCCAATGGTGTTGGACGGATGTCGGGCGGAAAGCACGACACACATGCACGGCCTGAATGTCCGACTTCGTACTTTACACCTCGCTCTCCCAGCATTCCTAGCAAGTCTTCGGCGCTGGCAGGGCACCCATTGTTCCGGCAACGAGCTGATGTGCATTATGCATCAGAGATGGAGAAACGGAACATGGCAGCTGGGTCTGAGACGCCGCGCATGTTTTAGTGAGAATTTCCTCTTCTGTGAGTTCATTCATTAATATAAAACCTGTGAGATGTTAGTGAGGAGTTACTATGGAGATTAATATTCATTTATGACACTATGCTCTCAGAAATGATTTGAAATACCTGACGCGAGCAACGGCGGAGCATCTCTCTTTAATCTGGTTGTTTCCAAGGCACCACTTTGAGTTATGTAACCCAGCTATGGATGTCCTACATGGCTCGTCATGTATATTGCAGAAAGCTAAAAAGCAGCTCTCCACTTCTCTGATTAAAAGGAACCAGAGGACTCCATCTGAGTTCTCAGGAGAACCGAAATAATTGACTGATTCAGTCCTCTAACAAGAGAACCTTTAAAATTAGTTTTTTTTGTTTGTTACTTCTTACATTAAAAATGCATTTAATTACACGCAGCAGCTTAAATATTTATGCTATTATAATGAACTGATCATTTGATTTTGGAGTCATTTGGAAATGAGAAAAAATCTTCGCAAAATGGAGACAATAATGATATCTGCTGATTTTAGTACAGATAAATAAAGAGAATTTTTATTACCTTGTCTGCCATTTTGTCACGTAAACATTTTAGATCATAAAACATATTTTAATCTGAAACAAGCACTTTTTTTTTTAAAATAAGGATTTCATTTCAAACTTGGCCTCAAGTAAAACAGTCAGTTATTTTTTTGGGCCATATGATAAATTAACTTTCTTTTTTGTTGTTTCATATGCCACACCTTGGACTGTCATGTTGTTTAGGCTTCTGACCCACATAAACAGAGAACTCTCAGGAGAACAGTTATAATGAATTTTATTGTAGGGAATGGAGTGAGATCCGGTAACGGGAGACGGCGGGTGACGGTGATGTTCGGCAGGTCAGCAAGGACAGTGGGACAGCGGGGAACGGCAGGAGACTCTGAGCGTACGGCGACGTTGGAGACCGGAGACCACTGAGGTGGAGGACAGAACAGGCGAGTTGTCATGATGTGAATATTGGGCAGATCTTACTTGTGGAGGATGTATGTTGACGCCAGGGGGGAAGGTGAGAGAGGAGTTCCAATTTCTGCGGTGGAGGGTGAAGAAGCTGTCCAGGGTAACGTGCACGCCCGGTGGAAGTGATGCTGGAGCAGGCAGATTGAGCCGAGCCAAGAGGAGCGGGGAGACCAGATGGATGCGGTGGACCGGAGAGAGATCTTGTGAGGAGGAAGCACTGAAGATGACGGCAGCCTGAGGTGAGTACAACGGTAGTTATGAGCGTGGGAAAACGAGCAACAAAGTAACAAATAAAGATCATAAAAAACTGGAGAACCAAATGGAGGCAAAACTAAAGCACAAGAAAACTACAGAAACCACACGAGGTCAGGAGAAGGCGCTGACACAAGATTACCAGGAGTAACAAACACTCAGGCGTCGAGTAGCTGGTCCACCACTCCTCCTATACCAGGCCCAGCTCATCAACGCCAACAGGGTGCACCTGGGGTGGCAAACGCTCCAGCAGAGGACGAGCACGGGTGACCCCCTGTGGACAACTGGAGAGGTGCTTAAAGGAACTCACTCTGACATGGACAGATTAACGCCTGAACTGTAAATTTAAGAAACCAAGTAAAAAAAACCTGTCTGACAACATAAAGTTGTCTTAAATCTCAAAAAGAAACACATCATCCCCAAATTGAAGTCCTCATCATCTTTATCTTAGTACTCACAATCCCTCAGGCTGGTCGCCTGCTCTCCCAGCTGCACCCGGTTTGTAATTTATCACCTGCAGTTTGTCAGGGTTAGGGTTAACTCTAATCAACTCCTCAGTATTTAAGCTTCTCTCTGCCATTTACTCCTGCTAGCCTATTGCTTCCCTCGGACTCTGCCTGCGTGCCATGTTCTGTTTTTTTTCCACAAGTGATCTCTGCTTCTGGGTCCTTCACAAACCTCAAACATGAAACCCTCTCAGCAGTTAAAAAAGGCTTAAAAGTGAGCTCGTGAAAGTCTGGACCTAACACTGAACAGGCAGTCAAACACTTGGTAACATCTTTAATGTGACCCAGTTAAGGAGAGTGGGTTAGAAAGCTGTTTGTTAGTCATTTAAAACAGGTTGACATTAGTTCAGACATTAGTTCTGTTTACATGAAGAAATTCCCCAAATATGTTCAACGTGTCCACACCCCCACAAAAATAAAAATATGGACAATGAATGTAAGTAATTGGAGTGAGCTGTCAATGTTCCCAGCATGATTTAGGTTCAGTTCTTGCAGAGTTACTATTTATGTCTTCTTTAGCTCTGCAGTAACGCTCTGATCTATTCAAACAGCTGGAAGATGAAAAACCGAGACATGAAAATGAAGATCTAGCTGATTTTCTTCTATCTCAGCTGGAGGACCTGCCTGAGCGTCGAGAATTGAATTTGGCCCCAAGGGAGACCAAAATTGGGACCAATCAATACAATTAGATTGTTTCTTTTTTGTTTGTTTGTTTGTTTTTTATGGGACATCGAGGACATTAATCTGGCCGGAGTGAAACACGTAAACTAATTCAGCAGGTTAGATGCTTTATTCAGGAGGCGAGAGTAATTATTTCTTTTTGTTTTTTCTTTTTCTGCTAAATATTGAAAGCAGTTGCTGAATTTTCCTCAGAGGTCTTCCTAATGATGCTCTCTTGGAACTGAT
>JAVLVB010000421.1:593843-620880 GCA_032876305.1 Orestias chungarensis | reverse complement strand
CCCCCCCCACACACACACACACACACACACACCGCTCTGCATGTGGAGAAAAGCATCTTTTTTTAAATTCTTGCTGTTTTCTGACTGCAGGAGGGGTGAGAGAGTAAGAGGGTGAAAACGCAACCTTGGGAACCGACGATAGTTACACTAAATTACAAGAATACAAAGACAAAGAGGCAAGATTAACTTCAAACACGCTCAGCCTTGGGCCAAACTAATAACGCCACAATCGAATCAGCTCTAAATAAATGATGGTGCTGCAGTTTAATAACATATCATCTGCTTTTGTCACAACATTAGATTTGACTCCACAATAAATAACCATCGGAGTTCAAACTAAAGGGCATTTATGAGGAAGAATTAAAAATAATAGTTTTTTTCTTCAGACTTTTTATTATCACATTAATAAATCATTGTTGCTAATCCAAACCTCCCAAAATGAACACATCTTATTGAAACAAAAGGTAAAAAGCAATTTAAGGATGCATGCACTTGTGTAAAAATGTAAAACCCACATACATTTTGACCATAAAACGTCTTTGCTTGGGTCAGTCTCCCAACTATTCAATCACGTATCCTTCCTCCCAGACTCCATTCAGTCCCTTTGTGCTTAAACCAGTAACGTTTTTGGTTGTACTGAAATTAGTTACAAAAACACTTAAACCCTTCTATTTTGAAGCATTTATTCTCACATATTTGTATATTTTTTGTGTCACTTGACTAAATTTATGTGATCAAAATGAGCTCTGAGTGAGCTCTTGCTGGCAGTTCTAATGAGCGGGTTTGAATTAATGCACGGTCAGCATAAAAGCTCCCGTGATAAGCAGCACCGTGATGCCTTACATGACCAGCACCGAAAAAAAGGGTTCATTCAAGGTTGTCTTGACATACACAAGTCAGTTTCTAACATCTACTGCTTGTACTGGGTGTTGCTACACAGCATCAGCACACTGCTGCCTCCAGGCACTGTAGACAATGACTTTTTTATCAAAAATTAAATTGTTTAAGTTTATCATACCCCTGTTTGGTCAACTTAAAAACAATCGTCCTCAAGCGTGAATCCTTTCTGAATCCCTAATTCAGTTTCTTTATTTTACCTACAAATAATAGTTTGTCTTCAGCAGTTACTCCCTGGGTTCAACTGCAGTTTACAGTAACGATTGTCAAGATATCTGTTTATACATTAAAGTGTTTTTTTTAGATTGTCGTATTTAGTTGTTAAATGACCTAATATTTTTTTATTTGTTTGTGGGACCTAACTTATGATTGCAGATTTTTTCGCAGACCATCTTCACAATTTCAAAAAGAATTGCAGACTTAAAAACTGTAATACTGGTTAAAAAGCCAACTAACGCTCTATTGGCTGCTGTTTTTTGATCAGCTGCACCCAGCAGTGGAGTCAAGGAAGACTGTGGTTGTTAGCTATTGCCAGTACAGTTTACACTGTCTTGTCATCGCATGTTAGGCCATATTTATAGCACAAACAACAGGCAGTTACAAGTATTTTTAGAGGGGATCTGAGGTATGTGCTTATAGTTGCGGACAGCTTTGTCCACCTCCAAATAGTATTTGACTTGAAACATTGCTCTTTCAAATAGGGTTTTTTGTAAACAACTTTCTAATGTAAAGACTTTTTGCACAACTGAAATTTCAAAATAAAACTTTTAGTTTGTTTTTCTAATTTTTTTTATTCATATTTTAGAACTTTACATTATTTCTATCACAGAAAGTAATAATAATTAGGGTATAAAAAAGATTTTCTGAAATAAGCACACATATATTGACTTCATAGGTGAATACGTACAATTTGTAACTAGCATCGAAATAATTAAAAACTTAAAAAAACACTAAATATTGCACATCTATGTTTGTTTATCTTAAGCCAAAAGCTGAAGATAGCTTGGTTAAGCACTTGTCTTAAGTATCGCCGGCCTGTCGAAGTAGATTAAATTAAACAAATTCTTTACTGGGAACCCCAAACTGTGAAACATGAAACCAGACAGGAGAACTGGCTGCAATGGTTTTCTTCCTAAACTCATGTTAAAGATGATTTTAAAAAAAAGTGAGTCAGTGAGGGAAAAAATGTGACACAAATGAATACAGCACAGCGGAGATTCATTTGCATGTGAGCGGATTTACTTTGAGAGGGCGAATGAGCATTACTTTTGATTCATACAAAAACGTGTATTACTTTGGAGAAATGTGCAAACGAAGCTTTAATAGAAGATGCCTTCCCATGCTCTCTGATGCAGGCATTTGGAGAACTGTACAGTTACAAAGACACATCCAAGAGTAGCACTTCTACATACTCGGTGAATCTGCTTGCATAGTTGGGTGCATGCATAAGCAATATATCATGCAACAACTGCCATACACAATGTTGGAACTATGAACTCTTCTCAGCTTGTGTTAACACGATAGGTGCTGATCTACTTTAAAGCTAAAAATGTGCACAAGCTGTGATGTCAAATGTGAAGACAGAGGATATGCTGACTAAAACACACCATAGCACTCTATGTACAATTATGGTGTTCAGCAGAGACAATCTCAGCTGTCTTTGAACGTGTTGAGGTGGTGAGATTTATTTTTTTTCTTCAATTGTTATCTAGATTAACCCTGTGTTGCTCTGAGAGGAATGTTCTGACATGTCTGGCAGTCTGAGGAGGCCGATGCCCATGACAAGCATGAGCATCTTGGGTCAGTTTCAGCGGCTAGCAGAGGTGGCAACAGATGGAGAAGTGTCTGAGCAGTTTACAGGTTACTACCGGTAAACGGAGCATTAAGATCCACTGCAAACCCAGATTTCCGACGGGTTAACGCTGGCGACGCCGTTTTCTCAGCCTCTGGATGACACATTTTTGGCTGAACGGACAAATAAAATGTATCTTAAAGGCTGCTGCAGAGTTTCTTCACCTAACAGCAAATGTAAACAGTAGTTCAGGTTAAATAAGCTTAATTGTGTTTTACTTACAGGTTCAGTGCTTAGTAAATATCTATATATACTCAATTACAAATTGTATGCAAGTTAAACAATTTCGGGTAAATATTTCTTATGATTATCTGAGGCACTGATGTTTGTTGTTGACGTATGGCTCTCAATACTGAAGGAGAGCAGTACAAAGTGATTTCACAAAATTATTCACTGCCTCAGCATTTCGAAAATCTCCATAAACATCCTTTGGTGGCTGAGCCGTCCATGTTTAATGTATCTCAGCCATTGTATCTGCTTTCCATCTTGTGTAAAGTCACTTTTTTACCTTCAGCTCTGACTGAGATGTTCCTCTCCCAACAGTGCTACAGACAAAACAAGACAATCATTTTCTGTACATTTCCATGCATATTTACAATACAGTATATTATTCTTTAAAATCAACGCAATCCTTACAAAGTGCTTTGTTTAAAATGCATTCCTAAATAAATGTTTAGGTCAGCGTCCTCTGCAGCCGCTGGTATACAGTGAGCACTGAAAAGTTACAGGTGTTTTTTTTTTTAAGATGTTTGTCAGATGGCAAAAAAAAGTGAAAAACACCTTAAAGCTGCCTAGAAAGTTCCTTCTCAGACGTAAGAAATTATCACTTGGATCTCTGGCTAGTTTGTGAGGAATTGATTGGGATCTTCCTGGACTGCAGTGTCTTTTTAGCCGGCTCTTTCTTCGAAGGCTCCTTTGCGGCAGCAGAAGACGGGGCTTGTGCTTCAGGGAGCTTGGATTTTGTGGAGGGCAGAAGTGAGTTTTTAGCTGCACCAGTTACTTTAGAGGAGTCCTTAGCTTTGGCTGTACTATGCAGTTCTGACACCGCATTCTGGACCTTTTTGCTCACTGCACGCTGGGTCGCATCCCAAGCACTTTCTTCTGGGATTGCTTTTGCATCTCCCGCCGCTAACTTCACGCTCTCACCTGGTTTGCGGTTCTCCTTTGGTCTCAGAGCGGATTTAAAGAAAGACAGACCTTTGTCTTCCGTCTTGCTGGTACCTCGAGGTCCCCTTGTCGACGGAGCAGAACTACTAGAGGAAACGCCGACACTGGAGGATCGGAGACTAGTCATAGAGGAGCTACTGCTAGAACTCCGGCCTGCTGGCTTGTCCTCCACTGCTCTTCCGGATCTGCCTTCAGCTCTGTTTACGGCACTCACCCTGGAGGAAGCGGCACCTTGGCTAATTTTCCTATCCGATCCTGCGCTCACTCGCAACGACTCCTGACTAGAGCTCCTGTCTGCTGCTCTAGTCCTTTCTCCAGCCGAGTTTTTCTCACTGTCCTCTTTTTTCGATGGCCTCTTCTGAGGCTGTGAGCTCTGTAACCCAGCCGAACCGCTTTTCCTCTGCTGCACATCAGGATGTAGTGACTCAGTGTTCTGGGAAGAAGTTTTCCTGGAGGGGGTTGCTGTTCTTGAAAAACCTCCCTTGCTTGTCTTAGGTGGACCGCTGCTTTTTTCCTTGGGGTTAGATGCTGATGCTGCGCTTTTGGACTGTGTTCGAGACGGCGACTTGTCGATGGCCGGAGACGCAGGGGAAAGGGAGCTGGATGAAGTTGAGGAGGTAGGGGGGCGTTTCCTGGGACTCCTTTCACCTTCTACCCCAGTCTTTCCCGAGGTCCTTTTCACTCCCATACTTTCCGTACTCCCATTTCTCTGCTTCACATCCTTCGGGGCTATTCCATGTCGAGGACTTATCTGCTCAGCCTTGTTGTTTTCCCCTGTTGGAACTGAGCTCCTCTGCTCGGCTTGTAGCACAGACCTGAAGCGCCCCTGCTCTATTAGCCTCTTAGTTCCTACGTTAGTGTCCAAAGTAGCGAGGGCCGATTTCCCCCCTGAGGTCTTCTCTTGCTTAGTTGAACCAGTAAAACATGGTTCTGGTGACTGAAAATCTACCACCTCCCCTATCCTCTCCAGAGTCGGTGAGGAATGGGACTCCAGAGAGAAGCGTGAGGGAGAGTTGGAGCGGAGCTGGAGCTTAGCTGAGTGGGACCAGGATGGTTTTGTGCCATTTTCACTCAGAACCAGGGGACTGGCAATAGACGATCTTGAAGAAAATGTTTGCCTCTGCATCCCTCGGACTGCTGGACGGGTCGTAAGGCCTGCATGGACGGGAAAATACACATCAATGTTCAGCTTACTGACACAATAATGTGTCTAAATAAAGCCTGCGCTCTTCACCATCATCTTCGCTCCGTTCACCAGCGAACTCAGCAGACTCTGACAGGGATGCCAGTGAGGTACGTCTTGAAGAACCAGACGAGGCCTGGCTCGGAGGACGGCTTCCCATCAACCGACTGATCCAGTGCTCACACAGGGAAGAGCTAGTGGAGCCTATAAGCCAAAGAAGACAGCAATTAATCCCAATAAACCTTCAAACCTCAAATCTGTTGGTTTTTTTTTGGGAAAAATAACTAGAATGAAGTTAAATTAATACAAACCAAGAAACAAGGTAATATCAATGACCAACATCTTTTGAATCAGCCTTTTTTCTAACATGACTTTTAAATTTCAAATGTATTTTTTGTTCATATAGCAAACATGGCTGCCATGTCATCTTTGATGTTTTTCAGGTAATGATTCCACATTTTCATTTATTTCCCTGATCATTAAGAAATTTCCCACCGTTTTCTTTACCTCGACCAGAAGTTCTGGGAACTAAAACACAGTCTTTATTCTCTTTAGGTATGGTTTGTAAGATGCCCAAAGGTTTCCTGGGTTTAAACCCCATCCGGCAGTTTGCATGTTCTCCCAATGCATGCATAGGTTCTCTCAGGGTACTCCCATCTTCTATCAGGAAATCTGAAAGCATTAGTTAGGTTAACTGGTCTCTAGAAAGCCCTTAGGCATGATTGCGTTTACATGGTTTATCGTCTTGTCTCTGTGATACCTTGTGGTAAACTGGCAACCTGTCCATGGTGCCTCATCAAGACAGCCAACCTAACCCCCCACAACCCTGCATGGGTAAGCAAGGAATAAATGATCGATGGTAAACATTGTTTTTAGAGGTGAACAAAAATATTTACGGGAAATGTTTAATGTATTTTATTTTTTCCAACACAATAAAAACAACTGTCTTAGAAAGTGTGTCCATAACCTTTTGCAAGGATTTGTTCAACTGCATTGCAATAACTGCAGTAGGCCTGGTTTCATTTAGTTGGTTAAACATTTATGTCATAGAAAATATGTAAGACGTGCTAATCTACACAGTCTACCCTGAAAGAACAGGATCTTATTATAGGTTACCTCCAACAGAGCTATTGGCAGACCAGGATGGGATCGTTGCTCGTCTTTGATAAAACAGGATGTAACCCGTCTGCTTGCACACATCATCTTCGGATATGGGATGAACGTCACTATCATCGAAGCAATACCACTGTCCATCAATGGAGTTCTTACAGTAAGCTGTATGCCACAAAGTAGCAAAATGTAAAACATGGATTGCTTCATTTAAACTACTCTTGTGATCTTGTTCTGTCTACCTGTGTAATGCCCTCCCTGCATGGTCCCGTGATGGTTGCACACTGCATACATGTCGTACAGATAGTCCTCCGGATCGCGGCCCATGCCGTAGGGCCTCCTCCACGGTGACCAGTGGGAGGGGAGACTCCAGCTGCTTTGGCTCCTCTTCACCATGTGCGGCGCCATGTCCATGCCTGTGAGCGGGAACTTCACCATGTTCTGCATCTTCATACGCCGATCCCCATCCTGAGCACATTTAGGGCAATAGGATATGAGACTGAGCAAAATACCAACAATCCTGCATTCAGATATGTGTGTACCTGTCTGAAGCGCTTGAGGTGAAGTATGAGGATGTCTGGCAGCGTCCACAGACTCAGCTTGATGCTGCCCTGTTGAAGCTGCTTACAGTGCGGGCATCTCCATGCATCATCCGGAGCAAGCTAGAATTTAGGATAAATCTTTAGTGAATAGAGCAGTTTTTCAACAATGGTTTATGTACTGTGACTGTATTATATTGTGGTTTTATGTACCAGACCAACACCAAGGATGAATAGCTTTTTCATCAAAGTCTTTATCCCTACAAAATAAAACCACCCCAACAGTTCTTCTGTCCACGCCAAGGAACTGGGCCAGTTTCGACGTACCTGCTCTTCTTTGGTGTATAGCTGTAAGCACTGGGCCAGCGTGCAGGTCTGAGGCTGCAGATGCTGCTCCTTAACCTGACGTACGCTCTCTGCATCGGGGATGTACTCATCCTCGGTCCTCTTGAACAGGCTGTGGGCGTGGCACAGCACACAAGTCGCCGAGGGACGCACAGATCAGTCGCGGGAGCCGACAGGAGGCGTGACGCCTCACACACACACATCTGCTCGCAGCTTAATGAGGACTGTATTTGGCACTTACTAGTCTTTTGTCTCCTTGTCCCATTCAACAACAATCTTAACATGAGGTGGACCACCTGGGCCGCAGGACTTGAAGGCTCTGTTAGAGATGGGAGCAGAAATATGGTTTTCATGTTAAACAATACTAATACTGTATCCTCCACATTGATTGGCAATGCTTTACTGAAAGAATACATTCATAAATGCTTTTTATTACACTAGTGCAGAAGCCTTTAACTGCGAGACCCGGGTAATAAATACAGGAGGAGCATGCAGTTAAAACAACGTTTCTATTATAACGAGGCTGTTCCCGTTTTTATTCTTCAGCTCTGGCAGTCAAACATTTCCCCACAGTAGCTTTATCTCATGCTAATGAGGTCAAATTGGACTTTTCTCTCCTAACAAGAAAATCCCGAAATCATCCCGTCAATTTATTTACAATTCTTGTTTGTGTTTTTATTTCTAATAATTATCAGTTTGCTTCCAATATGCGTGTAAGTCTGCTGCTGTAACACTAGAATTCTTCCTTTAAATAACAAATAAATTTATTTATGCATTTTATTCCATTATATTGTCAAAAACACAAAATTAAGAACAGATTGTTTAATTAAACTTTGCAAACACTTTCAATATAAATATGAAAATGAGCAAAGTTAGAAAAAATTGCTGATAACTCGACCTGGATAAATATGCTTGGCTGCATTTTGACTACAAGACTAGTTTTTTTTTGAGGGGGTGGGGAAGATGGATGAAACTGGTAGCATACAAAAAATCCTTTAAAACTCATGCAAAGGTTTATTCCACAAGTGTATATATATATATATATATGTATGTATGTATGAATGTTAGTAAAGTTATCAGTTTCCTGGGATGCAAACATGAAATGAAATGAAAGTCTTGCTGCTTTGGCTCATTTAATTAGTTTTTTAAGTTTATTTGTGCAGCTTCACAGGTTCAAAAGTTTGAATATTTTAATGTTTTGCATGCAGCATCCTCAAAGGTCACTGTGGTCTTAGAGGAAAACCTTTCAAAACAAAGACATCCTGACTGATAACTCCCTTATCTCATGCACAAGTTACGCAAGTCGTTTTTAGCACGGTAATGCTGCCCCCTTATGGTGATGTTTAGCATTACCGCTCAACAGAGGGATGGCAGAGCGGCTGTTCTTCTTGAGGCAGCAGGTATGTGATACCCACCACTCCCACCACACGCAAAGTGAAGGGCCCCACCTAGAGGAAATCATAGGTATGGCAACATCAATGGCGCACAAACACACGACTTATACATTGCATAGATATAAATATTTACCTGCACAATGGCACCAGGACGCAAAAGATGCCTCATCTTCTCCAGGATCTCAGTCTGCAGCGTGTCCCACGTTACCGTACGCTCCAAGTACAGAATAAAGGGATTCCCAAACCTGCAGGCATCGAAAACAACATTTCAAAAAAACCTTTAACAGTTGAGGGTTTTTTGGCAGAAGCAACCAGTCAGGTACCTGCGTCCCTGCTGTCCAGCGCAGGCTCTGTTGCACACCAACAGCACAATCTTTTCAGCCTGCCCACTGTTTTTATTGGGACTCTGAGGTGGTGTCGTGGACTCTGGCATTTGCGTGGAGATCTTGTTGTTATCTGTGCCGTACTTCAGGTTGTTCTGATTGAGGTTTGCATGTGGGCTCCCTGAAAGCAGCACACAGTTATATACCCAGATAAAGAGGCACACGGCCTTCATTGAACTTTTGTCACAAAAGAGCAACAAACTTAAAGGTATTCATGGGATTTTCTTAAAACTATGTGGCAGAAAACAAATGACAAAAATGAATGCCAACATTTTCAGATTCGTGTTTGTATGGATTGTTTTGGAAACCTCACATTCTTCCATAATTATGAACCACGTTGTCACATAAAATCCCAAAATGTTATCAAACTCGGTGGGTGGGAATGCTTTTGAAGCTCAGAGTAACGCACCTGACGTGGTGCCGACTCGCTTGGACCGGATCTGCTCAGGCCTGAATAACTCGGGCGTCTCAAACGCAAAGATGGAGTCACTCTCCTGGATGATGTCAAGGTCTTCGTCGTCATCACAGAAGGAGCGATGAAAGCCATCAAAGTACATTTCGGTAAGGACGATCTACGCAGAGACACGAGTCAGAAACAGCGTGTGGGCTGATCAGAAATTAGTCATGCAGAAAGTATGAAAGCTGGCAGAAGAGGTGCAGTCACCAATAATACATCAAACACCGCAGGATGTCTAATAATAACATCCAATCCTCTACATAACACATTTCTTCACATCCCTGCTCCTGTTTAGCAGCATACATTTCTGCAATCCTTTGATTTTTGACTGAATAATGGCTCTGAAGTGGCCTGAACGAGGCCGCACCTGTTCGGCGGGGATTTTGGTCTCTATTGTCACAGCCTGCCTCAGTCTCGACACGGTGCCCGAGAGAGGGACGGCCACGCCGACTCTCATGCAGTGCGAGCACTTTCCTTGGTACACCACCGTCACATACAGAGGTCTGCAAAACAGTTTGTTTTTCAGTTTAATACTTCAAGAGGAAGCTCATGCCTTGTTTTAGCAGTGGACACTTTGCAGAAGAGTATAAGAGAAGAGAAAAATTGATTTTAATTTTAAAATTCAGAAATTCATATCAGAATGGTGACATTTGTTTTTTTTTGTGAGGGGGGGGGTTGGCTCCAACCTAAACATCATAATTCTGCCCTTTTTAGTCAAAAATGTCTTAGTTTGATCTCAGGATTCTGACATTAAATTCCTTTTTTCCAGTTTTCCTCGTCCTGTAACATTTCTATCAAGCTTAGGATCGGCCTGCTTTGGCGTCCTGTTTGCTGTTCCAGTCTGCAGCAGAGTCGCCTTACCGTGTGTGAGGTACTGGGATTGGCAGTGAGATGCAGAGGAAAGGATCGAACGTGTTGCTCTGTTTCTGGCAGTGAGGACAAGTCAGGGAACTCCTGAAGAGACAAAATAGAGAAATGGATTCCCACGTTATCCTTCCACGCAGACAAATCTGCTGGAGTTGTTTTATAAATTAGTATTTTTGATTCTGTTTATTTCCCAAGGTTGTATTAGATTAAGGGTGTTAGCCCCTGTGAACAGCATAAGTTCTACTTTATCTGGAAAAATCACCTCTTTTTAATTTATTTGTTAAATATTAAATTTAAGACCTGAGTCTAGATTAGCACACAGCACAGAAACGACAGATAGAAGAGGAAATTGTCACAAAAAAAAATGTACGGGTATAATTTGCCTTCCACACCAATTATACTTAATGAATGCACATAAGTTCACAATCTGTTAATAAAATACATCCAGGATTTATGCAATCATTTGTTATCAGAGTGATGTTTCCTTAAGGTACTGAAAAGCATCTGGTTAACTGTTTTAAAAGGAGCTTCAGTGAAGCACTGCAAGATCAAATCCCCTCCCAGATTTTGCTTTAGTCTAATCCTTTTTTTTTTTTTTTTTTTTACGGAAAATCAGAGTCCTGACTCAGGCTGAGGATGGAGAGGTCTTCCAGGACTTGGAGCTCCCCAGCAAAGATAAATCACCAAAGAACCAATCAAGTGGTGTTTAGATATCAATCCCAATTATTAGGAGGGGCATGAATATTTTGTGACGTGTTCATAGCACATAGTTCCAGTTAGAAACACTTTTCTTCCATGCCAAGTAAGCATCTAGTTAACATTATGTCACTGCCTGTCTGCTCCTTTCCTACAAGGAGCGCCAACTAACACAACTAACACCCCACATGGTCAATCTAAGCTCTTCTCATCTCTGGTTCCACGCTGGTGGAACGATCTTACATGCACTATCAGAGCAGGACCCAGCTCTTCCGAGAGTATCTCTTGCCCTGAAAGCTCTAAATGCACTCATCGCTTCCTGATAGCTTATAGCACTCCAGGTATGGTACTTGTGTAATCTGTGTTTGAATTGAATGTTGTAAATGAAGGACAAATCCTTAATGTTAAATCCTCTTCCAGGATACTGCAGGCGACTTGTAATTTGTAAATTGAGTCGTTGTTCAACGTTTAACATCTTTTTTTGTAATTTGCTTTGTATAAATGTAAATGTAACATGTAGATAACATCTTAACAGTTTCCCTGAGATTGTGGTGGACCAGAGGATGCCAATCTGCTCTTCTCTGCAGATGAGCAGGTCCTCGTCCAGCCTGGTTTATCACAGTTCAGGTTGTTGTAAACAGTTTCCTCCTCAGTCTGAGGATCATCATAAAGACCAACACACATTATTCTTACCTAAACCGAATGTGCGTTTGTCTTTCCTGTTTTGAAAGATGCACTGTGCAGATTGGCGTTTGAAGATTATTAATCTATAATCAAAAGTCCAATACTTTATAATGTGATCAACTTTAGTATAAATCTAATAAATGATTTTTTAAAGAAGTTGTTGGGGGCCAAAAACTTTTTTTAAATCCTGAAATTAAAGACTAGAGTTTTAATTGTTTTGCGTTATAAAATGCTATAATATCCCAATTATTTATCTACATTAATAAGCATTAATCAGTTCATTTGAGCCGAGTTGTGTTTATTAATTAGTAAAAGGTGTGCGGGGATGTAAAGACTTCACCTATATTGAGCCTGAAACAGTTCTTGTACAAAAGATCCAGGTGCTGGTAGTGGAGATCCTTCAGGGACTGGTTCCTCCTCTACCGGAGGCTGAAGAGACAAGTTAGAATAATTCTCTGTAATTGTGATTTTACAATTGCATTTGTGACATTCAAAATCAGCCAAAGGTCAGTTCACCTTCCTGGGGGAGCTGCTGTCAGGGTGGATGATCTGGTTGAGGTCTTCGTGGACTCTGTCCAGCAGCCAGAGGAGGAACTCCTGAGCATCGTGTTGGGAGTTTCCTCTGAACTGCAGGGCGCTCCTCGACACCACGTTCTGCAGACGCCGTTAAAAGAGACAACCCAGTGTTTAGAGAAGCTGTTTTTCTGTTTTCTGACTACCCAGTGACATCTTTGACATTGTGCCATCATAAAATATTCAGCATGTGTTGCCAGGATGACAATCAGCATGACCTCAAAGGTCAGAAAAGAGAAGAATCATTTTAAAGGAAGAAAACGGGCCTGAAGCTGCACCTAAAGCAACAGCAGTGTGTTTTCCACAGAGCTGCGCAGACTTGCAGCTGGGAAGTCACCTCTACTAATGCTGCCTATCATATATCAAACATAGGTGAAGAAAACTCTGAGTGTGTTCGGAAGCTTTGCTCTGGGAGGATCCTCCTCGTTTTCGAGGTAATAACTGATAAAGTCTCTGCAGTCTCTTTGAGAGTTGCCCAGAGTACCAAAACAGTCATAATTTATAAGAATTAGCCCCAGCTTTAAATGTATGGGGCCATTCCTTTTAAAAGTATTCCTACTAGATTTGATTAGTAAACAGAGTCCAGCTGTGTGATTAGAAATGCAGCTGTTCTCTAAAGCCTCAGAGGTTTCTCACAGAACATTGGAGAAACATCAGCAGCGTGGGGACCAAGTAATCACACAGTTTCGATTCATCCATCATTTAAATATGAATGTGAACCCATCTTTTAGAGTGAAACATGGTGGTGAAAACATCATGGGAATCCATTTCTTCAGTAGGAACAGGGATAAAATCATGGATCATTTCCTACCATTTCACAGCAACGCACCAGTTTGTGTTTATCAAAGAAAATCCCAATGAAATATATGAAAATGTGTCATTCTAACAAGATAAAGGCATTTAGAAAACAGTTCTAAAATTGAAACTGAATTTAAACAAATGAATATTTGGGAATATTTTATGTTTGAACTAATAAAAATAGGCAAATGTAAGAATTGTTTATTGCTGGGATGTCAAACATTTGCAAATTTCAGCTATTCGTGGTTTATTAACCCAACATTAAAAACAACAAAAAGTGAATCCTTATCCTGAATGAGGATTGGATTTCTAGAGAGTTATTTAAAGTAACGTTGATCCTTTTCTCCTTACGAGGAAAAGAGAAGCTGTAAGCTGCCTCTCATGCCTTCTAAACCTCAGTCTCGCTCCGCGTCTGCAGACTTTTAACCAGGACAAGACTCCACAAACTCCATTTAAACATTGATTGTGTCTTCAGTTAGTAGCAGGAAAAAAGGTCCGTGTTAAATTGACGATCTGATAATTAAATGTGCAACAAAAAAAAGATTTTCTGACTGATTCCATCTCCTGGTGGGATTCTTTTACACTCTTTTTCCCTAGGATCCAGACTGATGCGATTATATTCTACCTTAACCGTATTGGGAGCTTTTCTGAAACACTCATATGGACTTAGAAGATAGATCAACGAAGTTTTACCAGACTTTAATGTCTTTTATTTTACTCTTTGTATTAATTACCTCTGCCTTTAACGATAACGATCTATATCCGATCAGACTGTTTGTACTCTACCTGCCAAGAAAGTTTTAAAAAAGGAGGAAAAAATGTCCAAAAATAGTAAAACTAAAAAGAATAAAGCTGACGCTCAATGACCTTGTTCAATTCAGCTTCTCTTCTGAGCTTTTTTGAGCTTTAGAACGAAAACAGGCTGAAGAACTGAAAGAAATAAGCTCAAGACGTGCAAATGGGCTTTTATGTGGGACAGGCAAAGTTTTCATTTCTGACATGTGGTTTTTAAGTGATTCTAAGTACAGCTCTGAGGCGGGGCTGAATAAAAGAACCAGCCTTTTTAAAAAAGGAAACGCATCAGTCTTTGAAAATTGACGTTTATTGCGTAGTTAAAGCCGAAAGATGACAACACTAGCCCTGTAGCTATTTGAGCTTAATCGGTTTGAAATTGTTTTGTTGGAGAGGTTTTCAGTTGTTTGAGAGAAAAGTACATTTATTCTTTTGTTCAGACCTGAATCAATCCCTTCTCATCTTTATCTGTATGATCTAGACATTATTCTCCAATCACAGATCATCCACTGCTCCTCAGAAGAAATGATGGTGTACATTTTTTCCAATGTAAAGTAAAAAGCACCCTGAGAAAACGACCCAGACACTGATATATATGAGCAGATAATGTCAGTGTTAATCTTCTTAGCCCTTACTTTGCTCAGACATACATCTCAGCAAATAATATCCTAAATCCCTAATAGATTTTTTTTCAGCCAATTATGTTTAACTCCTCCATGATGTTATTGATGGTAGGAGGGACCCAGATCTAACTCCACTCAATGTCCTATACAACCTCAGCTCTGTGTTCTAGGTATTACTCGAAAGGTATTTTAATATTTCCATGTAAAATCCTTTGCTCTCTGGTCAAACTACTTTTTTTGAGTATTTTCTTTTTTTAACATGTAAATGGTGTGTTATCTGAGCTCTATTTTCTTTTACATTGTATCCACAGGGCTGTGTCTACCCCCCTGTTTGTTTAGGGGGTTTTCTTTCTCTAATGACTGTTAAGCCATCATCGTGGACACCACATCATTACATTTGCTGATAAGTTTTCGTTGTCAATGATTTCTTGAATTGAAGCCAAGATTTTTTCATATTAATCGATAAAACAAAATAAATGTGTATAAAAGTGGGGGAACTCCCCACACTTATCGCTCTGGTGGTGATCATGCTGCTGTCGCTGCAGTATAAAGACGTAACGTCCTACTCTTAATGTCAGCTCAGTTTCTTTGTTTTTTTCTTACTTTTGATTTTAATTGTTGGCAAAGGTTAATTTCCATCAAAAATAAGAATTGTCTAAAAGGTATGTTCTCAATTTGTTGTAAAATTGGTGGAATATCTTGTAATGACCTGAGTGACCTTTGTGAATCTAGGTCCTTAAGTTAGGCTAATCCTTGCCTGAGGTTTCTCTTTCACACTACAAACAATAGAAAAAAGCCATACTGTACGATGAAAACGCTAAAGAAAACCATTTATCCCGAACAACATTATGAGGACTAATATGGACTTGTCTCTTTTTCATGTTGAGTTGTTGTTTTTAGGTCTTTGTTGCATGTGCACAACAAATTGCCTTTTGGGGATAATATAGTTGACATGACTTAACACACCAAATAACAATGGCCAGAATAGACGGATAGCGGTGGGGTTTGAGGCTCTGGATCCTCAAAGTGTTGGAAAAGTACATTTGTCCCCCTTAATTAACCAATAAAATGGAGTTGTGAATGTATGTCAGTATTGTAAACATTAAAATGAACAAAGTAGAAAAAATCTGCCATAAGTGTACACTTTTGGGTCCACTTTCAACATAAAGGCTTTTAAAACGCAATAAATAAACATAGACGTTTTTTAGCGTTAAGGTTCTTATTTTATATCGACGTTTATTTGTTACTTCTACTTGCAAAACAACTTGATTGATTGTTGTTTCTTTGTAATGTTTTCAATCAATTAAAGCTTTATTATTAAAAATCACAGTCAAACAAGTTTTAAACACAAGAATCTATGAATACAAACCACCTCAAAGTTGATTAAAATAGGAGTTTGACTGGTTAAAACTTCACCACATATTACATTTACATCTAAAAGTCATTATTATTCTTGAAGATGAAAACATTAAACAGCACTTAATATTTTTCTCGAAAAACTCTTGCTTTGAGCGTAAAGGTTAAATAATTTTACTCATACCTTTACAGGTTGATTTATTACAGCTACCTACTTGTAAAACAGCTTATTTCTTTGTACGGATCTAGTTAATGAATTAATGAGAGAGCAATTAATAAAAATCACAGTCAATCAATGCAAACATAACTGAAACTTAAAGCAACACAAAACATGTTTCAATTCTGGTCGATTTTGGCGGCCCAGTGTGGACAAAAGCGGTAGTGCTAACCACCTAAATTTGTGTTTCCAGTGTCTGTGTGAAGGATGGATAGCAATGAGGTTCTGAATCTGGCGAAACAATGTCATATGATGCTGTTAAAAATAGTGACGTATGCCGTAAAGCAGTCAGCACATTTGTAGTTGTTTAGTGTGGCAGGGTTCCTGCCACCCTCCTCAAAGTTGCTTAGTGCTGGTTAAAGCAATATGGACCCCCTCTGGTTATGACAGAGGCGTCATTCAACGAGCTGTAAGTGGACTTATGATCACAAAAGTTATGAAGATACTTTAGGAAGGTTGGAAAGTTACTTAGTGTTGCTTTAATTAAAAACGTTGTTGTTTTAACTTTACCACATATTAGATGCACATGTAAAAGTTCTTATTAATCCTGAAGATGAAAACATCAAAGCTTTGTTTTTTCATGTGGGATATGAAACTAATGATTACTTTCACTATTATCCCCCCCCCCCAACCTCTCCCCTCCCAGGTTCCCTGGGAACCTGCAGCTCTGGTTCCTCACCTTGAAGTCCCTGCTGTGCTGCGGTGTGTACTGGAAGGTCCAGAGAGCCCGGACCAGGCCGGACAGCTGCTCCGTCACCTCGCCCGGGTCCTTGGCGTCGCCGCCCGGGCCCGGCGGCCCCCCGCTGGGCTTCGGCCGCTCCCCGACGCCCTCCCCGCCCCGGAACTGCTCCAGAGCCAGGTACTCCGCGAACAGCTCCGTGTTGCTCAGACACTGCAGGGTGGCGTTCATGAAGCAGGTGTTGCCGTGGTTCTTGAGCCCCGCCACCCCCGGAACCTTCTCCCCGAACGGGAAGCCGCCGCAGTCGCTGTCGTCCGACGGAACCGAGCCTCCGGCGGTGCTCGGGGCCAGAGCCGACTCGTCCTTGTCGTCGTCGGCGGCCTGCTCGTCGGTTCCGAAGTGGGAGAGCGTGGACAGGGTCCGGAGGACTCTGTTCATGAAGCTCCCCACGGAGCGGACGGAGCTGCGCCGGAACAGCTTCTTGCTGAAGGATTTCTTCTCCTTGCTGCTCTTGGACATGATGCCTCCCGACAGTGAGAGCCACCGCGGGTCCAGAGGACCCGATCACGAGCGGCGGAGGTCCGGATCAGCGCCGCGGTGCCTGGTTCTGGTCCCGCAGGAAGCAGCCGTCAGCATCTGCAGCCCCTGAAGGAGCCGAGCCTCCGTCCAGGCGCAGCATCAGCACCAGTGTTCCTGTCGGACACGGGCGTCTAAACCTGCCTTCATCCGGGCTGAGAGCATCACCCGCAGCTCCTCCCTGTTAGATCCGGACCGCTTCCTCGGTCCTCACATCCATTATGCCTGTTTCTGTATTATTTATAGCGCTAAATTACCTCCAGGCTGGGGAAGCCCCAGACCAGCCGCTCCCCGAGGCATCGCTTCCCGGCCCAGAGGTGCAGATCAGCGGGATTGCCCCCATCCAGAAGTTCTGCCTCCCCTCTGTTCGCTTGGACGCGCCTTATTTCCCCCTGCGGACGGGATCCGTGGCGAGGCCGCCGCCCCGCGTCTCCATCATCAGCTGTGGGCACAGATACTGCAGGCGGGCGGGGAGGCGGGCAGGGCGGTACCGGCTGACGTCAGGCCCAAAACACTGGTCCATGCTGGAGCAGAGCCGGGATGCTGATGATGCTGCTGCATCCAGAGCAGCGGAGAGGAAACATCCCAGCATCTGGATCTGGGATGAAGCAGTCAGCAGTCAGCAGTCACAGCCAGGCCGCCATCTTTTGCTCACTTCAGGGGAGTTACAAGGGTCAGACATTATTAAGAGGAATAAACCAATAATATGGAAATGATACTCTCTCATCATTACTAAAACATATTAGTATCATAATACTAATTAGATAACTCAGAATTACAAGAACATGATTGTTAAGTTATAATTAGGTGATATTATTTCACCATGATGAAATAGTATCTCATCATTTCAAGGATATAACTAATAAATTGGAAAGTCAAAATGATGGGATCACAAAGTTAAATGCATGTATGAGATAACCAAACCTAATTATCAATTATTGTTAGCAGATATTATTACACAATAACACATATGTTGCTTTTGAATTAGATTTAGAGACCTTTACAAACAAGCTTCAGTTTCTCTTCTTTTTTTAAGTTTGTAAAGGGAAGTTTTCTTAATTGTTTCAAAGGCTTAAGTAGGTAATTAAGTAGGTAATTTATGTCATCTGCTGCTTAAATAATTACTATCACAGTAAAAATGTAAAAACAGACATTCTAAGACACCAATATGCACGTTTTTCAGTTTGTTAAGTGTTAAAGACAAAGGAAAGGATTCTCACTCTGACTTTGTTTTCAAAGGTTAAAATGAACAAGTTTCCAGTTTTTACATATCAACTCAAGCTGAAATCAGTCTGATAAAAGAAGTCGTCGAAAACATTTTATTATTATTTTATCTATTTATTTTTTGGAATCTGCATTTTATTATCTAAAAATTATTCTATACAAAATGTATACAAACATTTCTGCAGGAACATACATACTTTATTTGTTGGTATTGCAAATACTATCATGGTCTTATAAATCACGCAGGGATCTTTAAACTTGGATTTGAACCGATCTAGCTTGATGGGAAGGTAAAGTGTTTTCTTTAAGACATTCAACACTTAACTTTGCCTTTGAGAAAGTTTCTGACAAACCAAATGTGATTGCTTTGTGTTTTAGGGCTTTGATCCAATGAGCTCTGTGAAGCGGATTATTTATCTGTATTTGCAAAATAACTGGATTTCTCCTGAGCATTTCTTTCTATTTGAATGTAACGTTTTACCTTTACAAGCATTTACATTATAAACATCATACACTAAATTAATGACATCGCCATTCAAATTTGAGCACAAATATGACATTATTGGTTTATCGCTGACATCTTTAGCTCTTCGCGCCTGTGCTTTCTCACACGGAAAAGTTAGCATTTAAATCAGGCCACTTTCCAATTAAGTCTAAAATCCTAATAATTAAAGAAAGAAAAAAGTAACAATCTTTTGAGTTATGTAAAACAGGATTTTCGTCCTAAGGATTAAGATGTTTTTTCGGTAAATATTGGGTAAGATTTGGTGTTTTTTCAGGGTTTGAATTATGATTTCCTGGGTGAGTTGTGAGTGGAGCAACTTTTGTAGATCAAACACATTTACGGCTAAAAGCTTCACAAATGGCTTTGTAACCTTTGTCTTGCTTTGCTTTTTGAGATCCTTCCACCTACTTCGTTTTGCCAGACAGGTTCTATTACAGTGAGTTCTTAATGTTACTGATCAGGCAGTAACCAGGCTGGACTGTGGCTACTTATATAGAATTAAAGGTATAGTTCATCACAGTTAATCGATGGATTAGAAAAAAACAGGTAATTTATATTTTGACAATGAAAATCATTTAAAACCATAAAATCTGCATTAAGCTGGTAAAAGTAAACACACACACATGAAGGGTTCATGATAGTGTCATCAAATTTTATGATAGATTCCCACAATAAAAAAAAACCTTTCTATTCCAAAACAGAGACAATCATATGAGTCCGGCTAAACAAAACACAAACATATACTTTATGTTTTAAGTTAGCAAAATGTGAGACTCCTTTAATAAAAAAACTTAAATGACAACCATTCAATAGCCCAGATTAATTATCAGCATAAAAGAGTTAAGCTGATGTAAGGATCCCATTATCCCACCCGCATCCTCTTTATCTTCTGGCATTAACTGACAACATCCTTCACCTGCAACATAACCTTTAAGTAAGACTTGAATAAGTTGGGGAAAGAACGTAAGACACCCTGATTCCAGTTTCCTCTGCTCTACTCTGAACAAAAACCCAAAATGCTGCAACAAACAAAAGACAATCATCCCAAAACAACACAGAATTTAAAAAAAACAAATAAAAAAAACATCTGGTATCTTCATTTGAGTTTTAGAAACAACAGAAGAGTTCCAGCCAAGAAAGTCCTTCCAGGTCTCGGTTGCAGTTTAATAGTCGATGGAGCGGAGTGCTGCGAGGGTTGAGGCGAGGCGGCGGGGCAGCAGCTTGGCCGTCTGTCTGTAGTCTTCAGGTTTAGCTTTCAGCAGAGCGACGATGTGCTGCAGGGTGCGGGACGGCTGCAGGCCCAGGGCGTCCATGACGTTGCTCAGATACTCTGTGGAGCACAAAGCCGAATGAGTCCACACGGGAACAGGACAGGGGGATCTCTCTTACGGACGGGTAACCGTACCGATATCTGTGGCCAGCTGTTTGGTGGAACGAGGAGAGAGCTGGGGGATGAGCAGAATGTTATTGCAGTACGTCTGCATGGTTGCTCTGGCGATGGAGCCCAGCCAGTAGTCCGCTGTGTTGTCCAACTCAGGGAGGTCATCGCCTGAGAAGCAAAGCAGGAGCAGAGATCAGAGGATGCAAATTATCAAATGTTATTAAACCTCTTCTGGTGTTTCAGAAAAAAATGTCAATATAGTGCATTCCACCAACACTTGCTGATCTTTGGAGAAGAAACAGGCCCACAGCATCATGGATCCTACATGGATCCTCCCGGTTTATCTCACATCAAACCCACCTGGAGTGTCTGAGGCTTAATCTTTTTCTCCTTTGACTTAAATAACTGCTGGAGATCTTACAGGATCTCCTCCACATGTAATTCCTTGCAGCTCACCAAGACAAAAATAAGATAAAACCCGCCACACCTTCAGAAATATTATGTGTGTGGCACTCATGTTTCAGTGTCTAATGAAAGGAGCTGGAGGTCTCAAACTAACAATGAACAGTATAGATCCTTCCTCTTTGTTGACTCATTACAGATGTGAGACTATTTTATTATGCATCTTTTCACATTGAGAAGTTATAAATAGGTATTTTGTTAAAGCTGGATTTTCTAATGCAGAGGATGCCACATTTAGAACGTAATTTCATTTTTTATCCATCTATATTATTGAAAATATTGCATCATTTCGTTACAGAATATAGTTTATTACAGAAGTCAAAGACCTAATAAAACATGTTCACTAAACCGATCATTAATGCTGTATGAACTGTGTACTTGTTTTTTTGGTTTACCACAGCTTAGTGTTGGGTCATTTAGGTTTAAGATTTATATCTGGTTAATATTTTCATATGAAAGCATTGACACATTTTTAGAAGAAGAGGAAAGGACCTAACCTAACACTATGAATAGTTTAATCAGACATGGATCAGTTAAGAATGTAAAACCAGGATGAATTAGTGAAAGTAGAACTGAGTACCTTGCTCTGGAGGGAACGGCAGCTTCCCGGCATGTAAGGCCATCTCTAGAGCCGGGTCCTCCTGGGCTACAAAAGGCTCCAGGTGAAGTGGCAGAGACATGAGGTATTGTCCTATCTGTAGAGGGGAAAACATAGCAGTTGTTCCATCCAGATGGTTTCTAGACACAAATCACTAACTTCAGATGTGCATTCAGATGTATTTTGCTAGTTTTGTATATTAGTAAACACAGATGTTCATAATTATAACGTAGAACAAAAAAGTTTAAAGCAACACTGAACAACTTTCAGAGGCCCAGTCTGGACAAAAGCTGTTGTGTTTCAGCCTGAAGGAAGACTGCATTTCCCATGAGCACTAGCACATAGCGTGGTAAAATCCTGATCAGGTGGATTGAAGTCCATTTCTGTTTCCAGTGTCTGTGTGAAGGATGAATAGCGATGAGGTGATGAATCTAATTGTGGTGAAACAATGTCAGATGATGATGTTGGAGATAAGAAACTTGGGAAGTGACGTATGCAGGAAAGTAGTCAGCACATTTGTAGTTGTTTTGTGTGGCAGGGTTCCTGCCACCCTCCTCAAAGTTTGCTTAGTGCCGGTTAAAGCGATACGAACCCCCTCGGGCCATGACAGAGGCGTCATTTAACAACTGTAAGTCGACATGTAATCACAAAAGTTATGAAAATATTTTATGAGGGATAAAAAGTTACTTTGTGTTGCTTTTACAGCAACGGACATCCAACCACACCACAATGGTGTGTCAGGGAGAATCTCGACAAAAAGGAAGGTTTTTGGTTTTCGTTCTATGCTGCAAAAAAGTGTAACTTCTTAAAGAAGCTTAAATAATATCCAGAGCTAACAACAAGTCCTGTTGGAATAAAAAAAGTCGTGCAGATCTCACAGCAGGTACATTTGGAAAACGTAATGTTTGGTCTATTAGCATAATGCTACATCTACAGGAAAACTAACACTATACATCACCCTGAGCACACGGTCTCTACTGTCAAACACGGCGGTGGCAGCATCATACTACGGGGACAGTTCTCAGCAAAGATGAGAAAGCTAAATCACAGCTGAAAGGAAGATGAATGGAGATACACACAGAAGGACAACAACCCTAAACATAAAGCTATGTGGGTTTAACTATGGCCTAGTCAAAGCTTAGACCTATTTTTAATTGAGAAAACGAATATTTGAATTTTCTCTAAAACTATGGACAATAGGTAGCATAGTTTCAAATTAGTTAGTTTTAAATCCCTTTGCAGATATTATAAACCTGCAGAAGAACTCATAGATTGACGTTTTTTTATTGTCTTTAACAAAGGAAAAAATAAAAATAAAGCTTTTGTTTTTGCTTTTTTATGAGCCACAGGGGCCAAAGAGCCGTGCTGGCTCTAGAGCTGCAGGCTGCCGACCCCAGTCTAGATGCATCAAGCAGGATTAATGACAAACCCTGAAACCTGTGCAGGAGATTAAGGATTACGTGTTAAAGAATAAGTTAAAAACGTCAGAATATAACTCCAGTTTATGGCTGTAATACAATAAACGGAGGATTTTTCTTTTGCTTGTTCAGCCAAATTTAAAGAACGGACAGTTTTAGATTGTATTACATGTACTTACATTTGTGATATATTCTTGTGGAGACAGGCTGAACGTAGGCAGGTCTTCGGTGTAGCTCTCTCCAATACCAGGAGCGTCCTGACTCTAAAACCGGGAAATAGCAGCTCAAGTATAAAGAGTCCAGATTTAAAGATACAGGACACCCAATGGTCAAACAAACAACCCCCCAGCACTCGTGTGCTAAAATCGAATCTGCTGGAAGCTCAACACGTCCTCACTGCTACCTTGGAGACGAGGCCGAGCTGGTGTTTGATCTGCAGGAAGACGGAGTCGAAGGCCAGCTGGTTGGCCTGCTGGTTGAGTCTGGTCAGAGCTGCTCTGGGTTCAGCTAACAGGCTAGAGTTGCCCGTCCCGTTCTCCTGCACAGGATGACGGTTATTCAACTGGGGGACGCCGGCAAGAGACGAAGCTACCACCAAGACCTGCAGCTCACCTTTAGTGAATATAGGATCTCCATTAGGTTGTTGTATTCGGCCGCGTTCCCGCGTTGAAGGTAGTTGTAATCCTGCCAAGGGTTCTTAGCGGCGTTCTTTCTGTCTGCCGAGCTGGCCTCCTGGATGCCGGCCAGGCTGCGTGGGCTGTAAGACTCCGACAGGTACTTACCGGCAGTGCCCAGGATCCTGTGGGAAGCATTGCCCATATTTATGCTTTTTTTTTGGTTTTTTGCTCTTAAAAGCGAGTCTTTTCAGACCCTGTTGGGAAAATAAATGGTCACCGATAGAAGGAAATAGCTTTCTCCTCACTTGTTTGACAGCTGCTGCTCAAAAGCGCCGCATTGCCGCAGCAACTCGCCACATGTGGTAATGATCCTACGGAAAATCCTCTCACGTTAAACACAACAGGAGCCATTCACGGCCGGAACCACTTCGCTTTTCAGAGGGGAAACTAACCGCACTGAGTTCTGGAAGGCCGTCCAGTCCTCCTGGAAAACAGAGGGGCTTGGCGTTTCCTCCAGTTTGCACTTCTTCCTGATGGACTGGAGCGTTGTAGAGAAGTCCGACACATACCTGAATATTTAAAAGGAACATCAGGAAGCTCTTTGTTGTGAATCGAACTGCTAACAAAATCGTGACAAAAGCATGGTTTACTTGGTGAAGAGGGCTTTGAGGGCCCTGAGGAGGCCGCAGACAGCGAGTCCATCGGTCAGCCGGACCCACCGCTCGACGGCACCGCCGGCCAGGCCGAACAACTTCCCCACGGAGTGGCTCAGCTCCTCGACACAATCAATCACCTCCCCGTGTTCCTGAACAGAAAAAACACAAAACAAACCGAAGCTTACAGAGAAATGAACGATGGTCTGAGTTGTTCTGCGTGTACGAACGCGGCGTCTGACCAGGGGGACGGCGCTGATCTGGATGAGCAGGTAGGCTTCCTCCAGCTCTCCGTACTGCAGCAGGTAGGATTTGTACGGTTCATAGAGCGCACAGACCAGCTCCTTCACCTTCAGCAGGTTAGTCTCACCTGGACAGCCAGAAAAAAACAACAACCTTACCAACACAGCAGAGCAGCATTTGGAAACTTATTTTATTTACAACTAAAAATTTGATCTCAAAGGTGTGGAGTAAACCCCTGTTCAGCCGCTATCTCTCATCCCTTCAGGGTATGTTGTGACTAATATTCAGATTTTGGTCCAGTGATGAACGCACAAGTGAACCAAAATGGTTCATCCTGTGACAGATGGTCATCAAACAACAGTTATAACGGATTCATCTTTCTTCGTCCATGTCCTTCGACATGATGCCACATTTTTGACAATAAAATCCATGAGTTTTGATGAGAAGGAGGTGTCAACTTTCTTCCTCTTTTACAATGTTGGCCACTTTCTCTGGGTACGCCAGATGTTATCAACTAAAAGCCCTGCATGCACTGACCCAGGTGCGGAAGCATGGCCGCCTCCAGGCTGTGCCCGAAGGTGGACGTGGTTTGGTGGAGCTCCAGCAGCGTGTCCAGATGCTCCTCCTGGGACGCCCGCTCCATGGCCGAGCTCAGGCACACGGGGGTGGAGGGCACCATGGCGCCCAGGGTCTGGATCAGCAGAACCGTCACCACTTCGTATGGGTTCTTAAACACCTGAAGCAGATTTGTTTTTTAAACTGAGAAATCACAGGATTTAGCACCAATCATCGCTCAGTCCTCTTGGTGCAGCAGCTAGTCTCACCTGGCTGCTCCACTGGACCTGGGAGTGCCAAGTGGAGAGTAAAGTGTCGTAGAACTCACACAGCTGCTGATTCAGACTGAGCTCGCTCTGAGAGAGATCCTGCCATGTGCTCACCAACTGGCCCTGGAGATAAAAGAGAAACCAGACATTATCGCACATGGATGAGGTTCCTGGGTGGGATTTAGTCACCTGGCCCGGACCGGACGCCACACCTTATGACACTTGTAGTAATACGCCAGAAGCTGGGGCATTCTGTCGATCTCTGTGAAGACTTTAACAAACACCTTGGCCTGGTCTGCAGACAGAGGAACAGATGTGTGTGGTTGACGCTAAACAAGTGTGGACGGACCGACGTGGAGGCGGCTCGTTACCTGTGGACATGGAGTTAAAGGTTGCTACGATCTGTGGACTGGCCATGGCCTCCAGTCGGTTCTTTAGAGCCTCCAGGTGGACGCACTTCTCAGAATAGTCCGGCGTGTCCACCAGCATGGCCAGACTGCTCTGCATGCTGGTCAGCTTGGAAGAAATGACTTTGAGGTCCTGCAAACGCAGACATCTGCTAATCGACTGGGATCACAATTAAAAACATGCCAGCAGAAGCTTCTTCAGCATTCAGAGGTCAGTACTTGTATTTGTTTTCTACCATAGTTTTAAATGTCTCCTCGATGTCGGCGCTCAGGGTGCTCCACTTGTCCGCCTCCTGCAGAGCCTCGGCTGCCAGCTGCATCCGACTTTTCACCTGATCAATCTCCACCAGGACCTGGAGGGTTGGAGTTCCACAAAGTCGAGCTGTTTTTCATTATTATAAGCGTGCTGTTGTGGATTTGCATACTCTTTCTCCCTGATACCGCACAGGCAACTATTTCAAAAAGCGGCTACTGCCGGAGAGCGCGCACACCTGCATGGACTGCACCGTGTCCTGCTCGAACTTCTTTATGTCCTCCTTCACCAGGACCATCTGCTCCTTCAGGAAGGACGCCTCCTGCTTCAGAGCCTCCACGTCCCGCAGCACCCTGGGCATATTCTGGAGAGCCTGATTACTGCTCTCTGCAAACACAAACGCAGTCAGCCGATGGTTGAGTCGGTAAGCTGCACAAGACGAAGGTCAACTGGGGTGTTGAAAGCACCTCTAAACATTCGGACACAGCATTAGCATCATTTAAATGAAGCCATGAACTCAACCATTACGGTCCTTTATTACTGCAATCATTATTACTGCTAATACAATAAATGATCATCATTATTGTCTGCTGTTGATTGCACTAAAACACTTCATTCCACACTTTCTGCTGTAATATTGTGATTTCTTTGGTCATAGAAAAGGATTATTAAGGTCATGTCTCATAATAAGATTATCTTAGGTGTATTATCACATTTTTACTGTTACCTCATCATAACCTTAACATTATCCACGTTACAGAGATAATATTATGAGATTTTGCATCAACATTTCCAACGTTAACCGCAAATAACTATATTATTAAATCTACTTTTGTAATAAAAACGTGAAAAGTTCAAGTTGCATGTAAAACTCTGTGATTCATAAGTTAAGTCGTCTTTCTTCTTTTTCTTTCTTCTTTTAGTAAAAAAACAACAACTATCAGATTTTGTTGCAGCTTTTTTGTCACTTAGAAGATTTAAAACTTTCTGATTGAAAATATGACGCTTAAGAAATGTAAGTTTTGTGTTTCGTTCGTACTGATCAATGCGTAACAGTTCTGACCCCAGAGAGCAGAAGCGAACTGCAGGATTATAATGCAATAATGCATCATAGCACAGACTGTTATTCATGCTTATTGCAGATTAACTCATCACATATTTTTGTGTTTCGTTCATACTGATCACTAAGTAACAGTTCTGACCACAGAGAGCAGAAGCGAACTGCAGGATTATAATGCAATAATGCATCATAGCACAGACTGTT